>OVBX01005104.1:0-13581 GCA_900406325.1 Erucastrum elatum
CTGATTTTGTAGTTGGTAACTCCTAATAAAAAAGAAACTTAGTATATCTTTTATAGAGAATGTTTATTGTAATCTTGTGTAAGATTTCATTGTTTTTGGTTTGTTGATTGGTATTTTAATATTTTGTATTATTGTGTTGATGAAAGCATATTGGCTAATCCTCTTATCATTTTCTTAAGTTTATCGTTCAGATTATAATTTATTATTACTATGTCCTGGCAAATTTATTGAAATTTATAATGAATTAATATAAACATGGATTCAAAATTTTTAGTCGGATGAGAAATCATTTAGTTTTCTTTATTATAAGTAATCATAATTAAAAAAAATTTGCTGAGTACACCTACCTTTATATTTGCTTCATAAATCATATTTTGATTATATTCTATATGGGTTACATTTTTATTATCTTTTAATTTTGTGTCGAAACATAATATAAATTGTTGATAAAAAAGTTAACTGCTGATTATTGAAGATTTTTTTTTTTGCTTTTTATTGATATGAAACAATTTGAAACTAAAATAGAAGTTATATTTTAACAATATGTATTTCATATAAATGGATTTCTCTTGTCAGTAGATTCTTTATAAAATGAATTGTAAACGCAGTGAAATCAAATTAAATAATATAGTGGTTTAAGAAAAAAAACAGATATTTTTCTAGCAAGTTTTAGAAAATTATGTGATATATTATTATTTTAGATGATTTTTAACTTTATATCTATTTTTTTAAAGTTGTTATTAGGTTATCAGTTTTGATATCAATTACCCATAGATGGTAATTCTTCTATGAGAGTCGTGCTTCCTGGTGTGTTTATAAACTATACAAACACAACATTCATTTATGATGTGTCAGCTCGCCTATAGTTTACATTTACACTTAATCATGCAATGAAGTATCCGCCATATTGAGGCAATTATAATTATATATATATATATATATATCTTTATATGGACAAAAGTAATTCACAATTTTTTAACCATATAGATCCTTGTTCTTGTTGACAGCTTTATTGAACTCAGCATAAGAACGAATCTCAAAATTTTGCCTCTCACTATCATGGCAAGAATGATCTGTGGTACAAAAACTGTTTGCTTAGTGAACTGAATTAAAAACTTGGGGGAAGTCACTTTGTAATTTTTGTTGTTGTTGATGACCAAGAAGTTCTTAACATTATAGATTCCACCAGCCTTTAAATCCTCTTCAAAACACCCTATTCGAATAGCTTGTATGAAGGCGTGGATGTTGTTTCCTGTAATATTTTGTGTCAAACAAACTATATGTTAATCTTATTAAATATTTGATTGATAATGTCTAAATAAAACTCTTCATACCTTTTGATCAATAAGATATAACTCCTAACCCATAAGCAAACCACCCTTATTGATCTTATGTGCTTTCCAAAAGGGAATCACTCTAGCAAAAACATCATTTTTATTATAACATTTTTTTAAATCATCGAAAACCAAAGAAGAAGCATAAGCGACCATTGTGTAAATATGTCTTTTTTGATATTTATCTTTTTCTCAAAGTAAATTTTGATAAAAATTGAAACTCTAGAAAACTATTTATATTCACCCAATACTTCATTTATCAGAAACTTTCTTCTTTTATATATTAAGTGGATTTCCCTTTTAGATGTTTTAGGTTTTGTTATATATTTATGTTAATATGAAATTTTAAAAACTAATAAATTTTTTATTACCCTACTTTATTAGATGATAAAATTTGCTTTTGAAACTAAAAATTTGGAATATTGACATTTTATTAATAATAGATTAAAATTTTACATTTTAAGAAATAGCAAATATAAAAGTTAAACATTAAATATTTAACTTATTTGATATTAATTCAGGATATTTTTGACTTTTTATTTTCTTTTTAAAATCTAATAATTTTATATCGATATTAAATGTTTTATTTTGTTTTTATATTAATATTCATAAATTTGGAAATCATGAAATTTAAACTAATAATTGTTATATATGACTACTCTATCAGATTATATAAATTTTGTTATTAACATTTTTTAGAAATATTAAACTAAAATTCTGGTTTTTCATAATTTTTATTTTGTTAGTTTAAGTTATATATAATATAAATTTCGTTTTATATAACTGTAAATGTTTCCATTTTTTAACTTAACTATTTTAACATTAATTTACCATTTTATTATACCTAAGAAGACACTATTTATTTTAAGTTATATATCATAGTATTTTCATTTTATTTGATTGTAAATTTTTCAGATTGTTTTATTAACTTAATTATTTTAACATTAAATTACGATTTAATTTGGTATAAGTTTTTTTGAAGTTATTATACCTAAGAAGACATATTTTTTTGTTAATGTTACTATTTTCCTACTCGTTTTCCATTTTTCTTTAATAGTTAATATTTTGAAGTAAGTTATAAAATGGTAATATATTTATATGATATTAGTTTTGTTTTTACAACATATTGTTTTGGAAATATTAACATTTAAGAAAAATATAGCAAATTAAGTAAGGTGTAAAATGTCAATTTTGTAGTTTAATCTATATATATTATTACTAATTTCGTTTTATATTTTGGAAATATTATATTATTATTAATTTCGTTTTTAAATATATTTTATAAATATTAACATATTAAAAAACAAAAAAATTGTAATGATAATTTGTCATAATACAATTGGGCGTTTAACATCCTATTTTGTATTAATAAAAATTTTATTCATTTTAAAATATAAAAATATAATTGCTTACATAAATTTTATCTTTATGAAAATTTATCAGAAGTAATTGGTGTTTTTCTTTTTATTTTGTCTATATAAGTACACTCTATACAATTTATAGCTATTATTTGAGAAATAATTTTGATTGTAATTCTTTCGTTAAAATTAGGGGCAGATGTTCGAATTCGTTTACATGTATATTCGGTTTTAGAGTTTTTGAGATTAAATATTTAAGCTCTATTCGGTTTTTTATAAATTTAATTTGAGTTTGGTTCAAATTTCTGTGCTTAAGATTAATTAAATTTATATACACTTATTTCTCAAAATAATAAAAGTAAAACAATATATAACATATAAGTTTCGTAAAAATACTAAAACTTAACATAAAATTGGTGTGGGTTGAGTATATGGACTGAGAACCAATATATATTTTCAATATTTTGAGATTTTGAGTATTGTTTAGCTATTTGGATATATATTTTGATTATTTGTATATATTTTTAGATGCTTTTGAAAATTTCAAAATATCTTACGTATTTAGATTTGTTGATGTTAAATCTAAAAATAATTAATATATTAAAAATAAATAAATCCAGTTTGGATATTTTTACATATTTGAAATATTTTTGTTCGAATTAGGTTTAGTTTTAGTTCTCTATGTAGCAAAGTTTTGTACCCGTTCATATATTAACAGATTCGGTTCGGGTTCATACTGCATTTTAGATTGATTGTGGTTAGGTTTTTCAGATTTAAATTTTTCTGTCTTATTAAAAATTAAAGGTGTATATATTTTAAATTTTAAATTATTTATTTTATTTAATATATATTTCAATTATGATTGTGTTTTTCTAATAGCCAATTCAAAGAGTATAAATCTTATAAATGTAGTGATGCAAAAAGATATGAAAAGTTTCTAAATTGGTTTAATGGATATATAATTATAGAGATGATAAATATACTTTTCGATAAAGTTTATGTTTTCTTTTTTTGGTCAACCTAGGAAATTATTAATCTATAGATTTCAACTATATAAATTTTTATCAGAAGTTATAAGGATTTAGATGGAACGTATTGTAACTGTTTTTTTAAACACTTGTTATCAAAACTAGAATATTATTAATAATAATATTATTAATAATATGATGTGAAAGGTTAAAAATATTTATGAATATATTTTAACCTTTCACCAATTAATATTATATTTATAAACTGCTCTATTTGAGTTAAAAATATTTATGAATAATATCAATCATAGTTTTGATATTATTCATATCAAAACTATCATTAATAATTTCAGAAACAGTGCTTTCCACATTCATCTCTTATTATAATCCTACATAACAATTTAATTGGTGTAGATGATTGAGATGAATTTAAAAATTCACCACAGGGGGTGAACCTAAGTTTTATTCATTAAAAAATTACAATGGTATAACAAAAACACAATACAAACTCTTTCAAACCACCTCAACAATTATATTAGGAAATTTACTCAAGCCGAATGTGACTGGAGACTAAATCTTCTTACGATAAACAAGTTGAATGAAATTGATGATAAAAAAAAAAGAAGACAACCACAAAAATTAAGATATGAAGAACAGAACATGAAATCAAACTAATGAAAACAGACTTTCGAGTGAAAGGCTAACCAATCTCTAGTATATATTAAATAACAAAGGAAAATAAATTATAACGTGCTCTGATAATTACTAATTCTCAAATGTTTATTTGGATGTTTTTTAACAAAAAAAAAAAAGAACGAAAATCTATTCATTAGGATGTTCGACTTTCAAATACATAACAGCAAATATGATATAAAGAGCAGAAGATGAACCCAGCCCGATCTTCGGAATCATAAACTCGGGCTCTGCACATTAAAGGCTGAGTCTAGAAACTGGAGTGAACTTAGGCGGATGAGTCATGGCAAGACTCATTCCTGCATAAACCTCTTCCAAACTAACCTTATCTTTGATACTCCAGTCAAAGCATTGCACCATCATTCCAACTGAGATTCCTATAAAGATGTAGCCTACATTTTTTGCAGGACATCCCCTTCTTCCAGCTGAAAAAGGAAGGTACTTCAATGCTTTCTCCTCTTCTTGCTTTGAAGTTAGAAACCTCTCTGGCTTAAACTCATTAGGATCTTCCCAAGAATCTGGATCCCTCATCACAGCATAAAAATTAACAACAAGTGCTGTTTTCTCCGGTACATTGAAGAAATCTTTGATCACACATTTTTTCTCGAACATTCTAACCAGTGAAGGTGCGGATGGGTGCAAGCGTAGCCCTTCCTTAACCACTGCATGCAAAAAAGGGAGGTTTGGTAGATCTGTTTCTTGAATCAATCTTGATTTCCCTACAACCCGATCAATTTCATCTCTTAATCTCTCAAGAATGTTGGGATTGTTAACGAGCTCCGCCATTGTCCACTGTGTTGAGTGTGCCGAGGTGTCTGTGCCTCCCATAAAAATTTCCTTCGGTAATAAGTATTAGTATTTCAAATCTTTCGTTTCCATTCAAAAAAGAAATTATAAGTACTGGTATTTTACTTTAACGCATTATCAAACGGTTATAGTTTCTGATGATATTAGTTTTTTTTGGTAACATGTTAAGCTAATAATATTAGTTTTACCATGAACAATGCCTTGATCTGGTTTATAGTAATTTTATACTCTGCATTTTCGTCTCGAAAAGCTTCCAACAGCAAATCCATCATCATGTCCATATCTTGATCCTCCTCAGGTTTCTCTTCACGCTCCGCAATAAATCTTCTCCAACAACTCATCAAATCTGTTTGAAACATCCATTATATCTTTCTTGAAAAGTGAGACGATTCCAAGCATCTCCAGTGGCCTACGAAATACGTTTACAAAGAGAAACTTCTTCGCCAAGGCAAAAGACTTGATAATCAATTCCCTCACAGTCTCTATCTCACCGTTCTCCTCTGAAAAACTCCTCCCCATGCTCATCATGGAGATCATGTTGTTAGTGAACTTCATCGTTTCCATACCAATATCAATGCTCTCTTTCTTCAACGCCTTATCGTGCAGCTTAAAATAGAATAGCTTTAGCTCCTCTGCACGGACACCTCGTGACTACTCGATTGCCCGCGATCCAAAAAGCTTCGTCGCAAGAAGCTTCTTTATGAACTTAACGTAATCTCCATAAGGAGCTACGGTGAAGCCGGAAGATCCAAACACGAGAGACTCGTCGATGGCAGGTGTGTTGCGAGACAAAATGTTTAAGTCGTGTGTCGTGAATATCTCGTAGGCCATTGAGGGAGAAGAGACAAGGACTATGGGAAAACTGAAAATGTGGAGATGGAGGAGAGGTCCATACTTTGTCGACATTTTCTAAAATGCCTTGTGGGGTAGAGATGAGAGAACATGGTGAAGATGGCCGATGATTGGCAAAGAGGGAGGGCTCGGACCCAAGTCCCAAGTCATTTGTCTTCTTGAATAAGTAATAGAAAAATGAGAAGAAGCAGAGGAGAATGAGGAAGAAGCAGTTTTGAAAGTCAAAGATCGTTGCAGCCATTGTTTGAATGTGAAGAGAAGAAGAAGAAATCTGTAATCAGGAATCCAAGGTTATATATAAGGTAAAAATTATGAAAAAAAATAATGTTGTAAATTTAGATTTTGAAATCAATGCTATTAAAAGTGAAGTACCATTTTATCTAATACAAAAAGTCACATTAGGTTCATATAATCAATTGCAAATATTTGATTATTTACATTAATTTCTGAAAATATAATATTTCTACAAAATCTAAATACTTATAACATTTAACAATAAATAAATTTTAACTGTAATTTCAAATTTAATTTTAGTTAAACAAAATCTGTTGAAAAATCTAACAAAATCTTACTAAAAATAAATATTTTTTTTAATTAATGCATCGATTAATTTCTTATTAATAATATAGTAATAATATTAATTAATTTTACTTTATTATAAAACAAAATAAAATAAATTATATTTTTTTAATAAATTTTATAATTATATTATGCCTACTATATTAAAATAAAAGTAATAAATGCATTAAATATGAAAATTATATTAATTTGGTAAATTGGCATATTTAAAAAAAAAATACTTTCATTTTAAGTAAATAAAAAATATCATTCACCATTTAAAAGGTTTAAATATCATCCAACGTTTAAAAATATTAAGTTTCGTAAATTACGTAATAATTTTATACAAAAAAAATATTGACATATGTTAAAATTTATATATATATATATATATATATATATATATATTATTTTCTTAACCACAAAATATATTATCTAAATAGATTATATATAATATATAATAGTATATAATTAATCTTTTGTTTACATGTTATTTACAAAAATATACTGTAAATATATATTTTTAAACACATATGAAAATATAAATTATCTTATACAATTATTCTTTCTATATTATAACTAAATAAATTTTAAAAATGTATTGTCTGGAAACTTATTTTTTTAAAAACATTTTGAAGTAGATTCTATATTTGATTATTCCATATTTTGAATTTCTTGTATCGACTTTGAAAATATATTAGTATTGAGTAACAATTAATAAAAAGGTAAAATGTATAAAGCAAATGAATATATAACTACTATATAAAAGGAACTAAATTAGAGGTTTTTGAGGATGTCCACATAGATCAAAATATTCACAACCAATCGTGTTGACACGTCATTGCATCCCTTTCTTAATGAGATTTTTTTTGGGCCCAGTAGGACTAAAAGCCCTAAAGATGCAATTGTTTCGTCCTTTTTTTTCTTTCGTCCTTTTCCTTTCGATGTCTTCGCCGGTTACTGACTTGAAGCGTCCATTGCTGTTAATTCCCACCACGATCAACACTTACTGCAACCATTTATTATTTATCTGAAAAGCATAAAACCGACAACAACGCCAATTCGCTCTTCCACAACCTCTTACTCTTTCTGTTTAAGCCGAAGAAGCTATATGCGGTTAGGTCCGGTTTCAGTCCGATGCTTTTGAAAATCTAGAAAAGGTACGCTATTCATTGTTTCAAACTACAATTTTCTTATGATTTTTTACCTCCATAGAGATTTCACAGATTTAATATCCGCAATTTAGAGATTAATTTCAGATTTTCCTATTTTAATAAACTCTATCAAAAGCATATTTCTTGATTCAGATGTATGAGAAAGTAAAGATTATAAACAGTAACGACGACAGTGGGTAACAGGTGCAAGTGTCCTTTTTGAGGTTTCTGCTACCTTAAACCCAATTTACACAATTGTTCCAGCTTCTTGAAGTTAACTCCTAGAGGAGGTGATAATAGCGTTGCTTTTATTTTGAATACTCAACATATCCCCAAAAAAACTTTGGCAGAATGGTCTTTGACACTTTGCAAAACCTACCCAAATGTTTATGTCATCTAATCAACATTTTGAGGTATATTCTCTCTTGCTCTATTTTATAGGATCATGATCACTTATTAGGGACAAAGACATATCAAAGCATGACCTTTTGTTTTATTTGGAGAGACAAGGTGGAAGAGATGCATCTCAAAGGCTATGAGAATGAGGCCTTTGGGTTCGACGCCAGGGAGAAATACAGTAACAATGCAGCAGGAGACTCCGGCAAGCTCCGCCACGAGGATATGGTCCCACTAAAACAGAAATACCTCAAGGTCATAGTTAGTGGTATCGGTTTCGTCCTCGCTTTTTATACTGCATCAACTTATCTCTTTGATTCTGTTCTTTTAGTTTCATTGTGTTTCAGACAATAGCTTTGGTTGGGTAGAGGGAAAGCTGGAAGACAACATTAATTTTTTATTAGTTTCACATCTTCTATCTTATTCAAGTAAAGATTTTTTTTGTTTTCGTTTTTGCAAAGCTGTTGATTATCTTTCAATGTCAAAGCTCAGGATATAAGCTTTTAAACCTTTTAATTGTTTTTGTCTCGCCACTGATATAAGCTTTTTGAGATTTTGGGTTGAGACTCTTCTATAATCTTACCAATGTTCCCAATGGGTAAATCCCTCCATATAATGTTGTTAAAACCCACGAGCCCGACTGCTTTAGTGATTCTTATGTGAGAACAAGTTTCTAAATTTGATTTTCCTGTAAGGCCTGAGAATGTTGAGTATGAGGGTGGTTTAGGTTCCGGAATGTTGAGTTTTGGTATGTGGATTTAACTTTTGTTGAAGAAAGCTATATGTTTTGTAATTTCTTTTAACGTTTTTTGTTAATCCATTTCTCATCCCTTTCCTGGATGTTGAAACTCGGTTTTGGATTTGGTTTAATCGAGCGGTGATGTTAACTTGCATATACCAAATGATGAGAAAAGCTTGATCATTGTGAATGTAAAACAGTAAAAGGTTACTGTGTGTTTTCAAGAGATTTTTTTAATTCATAAACACTATGCTTAGATTTCTAATTTTATGTTTTATTTTAGTGCTTTACTCAAATAAAACAATGCACTAACCTGGTAAATTAATTGCACATTTGGGGATCGGGTGTTTTTCAAACCATCTCCTCCAAACACGATGACAATGAATTAGAAAGAAAGTAAACATCAAAAATTTGCTAACAAGTTAGCATGGGACATCACTATTTTACCCTATAATGTATTTACAATAAAGCTGCAATTAATTATTATATTTATGCCACATATACTAACAGCTCACATGTCTATATAAATTAAATTACATAAGAAAATAAAACTCAACATTCCATTTTAAGTTAAATAACCAAATTAATTTATGGCATGAATAATGTTGTCACTTTTACGAAAGTGTTGGAAATACATACTATCTATGTTTCTAAATAAGTGTAACTCCGACATTTTTCACACTAAAAGTTGTTGAAATATATGCAAATTGTTATTAATTACATTTTTTATCAATAGTATTTGAGATAAATAAAAGTATTTATAAAATCAATGCAGTTTGTAATTAATTTTTAATTGAAAGTAAATATAATTTGCATTGGAATTGTAAAGTGACACTTTTTGAGTAACAAGGAAAAAAAGTTAAAATGACACTTATTATGAAACAACGGGAGTATGTTTTAACAACATGAGTTCTACAGCAACATAAAAATATATTTTAATTTAATATTTTTTCTCACAAATGATTTATTGGCAATAATAAAATTTTAAACTTTCGATCAAAAATAGTATTTTAAATAATCATTTTAATTATAAATTTAATATTATAAATGAAAGAAACTAAATAAAACATATTAAATATATAATCCGCGCGTAGCGCGGACACGAACCTAGTATGAGTAATATCGAATTAGAAATCTAATTAAGAAGATTATAGAGTTATGTAATAAATAATACTAAAATGTAAATCATATATTTAAAACATTTATTAATAATACTAAATTATGTTATAAAATAGAATATTTTCCGCACGAATATGCAGATCAAAATCTAGTTTAAATTAACTAACGAAAGTAAAATTTCAACTAATCACATTTCAGTTAAAACTGTTTTTTAATCGTTAATGGGACGGTTCCGAACTTCCAATGGTGATACCCTGGCCTATTGAGAATCTGGAACAATGTGAAATGTCAAAACTCAAACGTAAACATATGCTACTCACATAAAATATGTAAACTACGAGTTTGGATATCATTAATATTTCGAGAGGAGATCATTTGTTGAAAATATGTTCGATGTATTAAAAATGGTTAGTTTAGTATCTATATTAGACTTTTGCACTTTTGCTAGATTATACGTTTATTCTTTGACAAGACTGATTTTCAAATGTTTTAATGATAATCAGGATTCTGGATTAAAGCTAACCATCAGCTTTAAAAGCTAAAATATGTATAAAATTTTGAAGAGTCAAGATTCTGCAATTAAGGAGTTTACTAGAGCTGGACTCGTCCGACCGGACGGATATTTATTTTCATTTTTTATATAAATAAATATTATTTAAATATTTATCAGTTTATATTTTTAAATATTTACATATTTCTAAATTTTTATAAACACAACAGTCGAATAGTTTATGTGCTGTAAAAATAGTATTTCGTGCTTGTTATTAAACTTTTTGAAAAATTAATATTGACATATTGATAGTTTGAGTAATATTTCTTGTAACATAAAATTGTTTGCCAAATGTAAAATGAATTTAAATATTTTGATCAAATATGTATAATATGGTAAGATTTAGATACATTAAAAATATATTTGGTTATAAGTATTAAACATTGATTTACAAATAATTCAAATATATTTAAATTTCAGTATTATTTTTTTTTGTTGAAAATAATTAATAGCAACCAAAATGGTTAAACATATACTTTAAAAATTCTTGAAAAATATATAATCTTAGGTGAGATTTAATTATATTAAAATAATATTAAGTTACAAATATTTCATCTTGTTCTATAAGTAGTTTAGAATATTTAAAATCTTAGCATATATAGATTTTATTATTCAAAATAATTAATGGTAAGTTAAACATATATTTTAGAAATATTCAAAATATTGTTTAATGTCGAATTTAAACTTTAATTTCGTTCAAAATAATTAATCTTAGCATCATCCAATTTTAATATTGTTAAAATAAATTTTAAATATGAATATTCCTAAAAATCAGCTAATTTATTTTAGGAAATATATTAAATACGAAATTAAGCTAAATTGATTTAGAAAAATATTTAATAAATAGAAAAGGACAATAATTCTTTAAATATAGATTCATTTAATGGTTCATTTAATTACTCCAGTGGCATTCCATTGTAAATAAAACTGAAAACTAAAGGTAATTTATATATGTACTTCAATTTTAATAATAGAGATGGATGAATTATTAGTTTTGTTTTATGAATTATTGATTTTTGTTTTAAATAGCCAACAATTACATAGAACCAGACTTAACTGTAATTTAAATCAGCAAATTTAGAAAACAAACCGTTTATTATTATGTTGTCAAATGGAGGTACAGTTATTTATCCAACTGAGGCATCAGACCGGTAATTTCATTGAGCATCATAACCGACTGGTAACTTCACAATGATCATTTATCCGGTCCCTTTTGACCTATGATTCGTCATTGGTAGATACTAAATAAAGCTGTACGGTAACAAATTACATTATACTACAAGTTTGGTGAATAGTATAGCAAATGTTTTAGCATAATAATAGACAATAATGCTTATTGCTTGCCGACATATACTACTGCATCAATCGCGCTTCTTGGGACCAATGCAACAACACCAACACTAAATCACGGATTGCAAAAAGAACCTTTTTCCTTTTTTGATACTCCATAAGGTTACAAAAATAATTGGTATAGGATGCAAGAAAGTTTAACTGCACTATGAATGCCGACGTTACAGGCTTATTTATTAAGCCCATGATTATACCGCCAAGATTAGTTTTGGTAAGTATCTAGTTTGGTTTATCACCGGTTCATTTGTTGAATAGTCAATGTATTATACAAGTCAAAACTCAATATTATACAAGTCAACGGATGGAGAGTATCTCATTTACTTTTTTTTTTTTAAATTGGAATTTATCTTTTCTCTAATCATATTATTAGGCGTTAGGACACGTCAAAAGATTCTCGTAGGAGTCAACGGCGCTCGACGGAACAGCGACCATTACTTTAACGGCGTCACTCTGTCCAGGAACCGGAAGTAACAAGCAGTAACGATCGCAGCAAACCGATCCCACGTGAACCGGTTTACCAAATCCGAAATCAAGCCGTTCTAAACCGAGACGCGACCACTGCGACAGTATCAAGACTCCGACAGAGTCAGGACAAGCTCTCGCCTTGCTCACTGCTTCCACCACCGACCTGACGTGATCGTCTCCGACTCGCTCCTTCGCCTGTTTCACCAGCATCGCCGCGTGGCTTAACCCTTTCTCCGTCAGATCTTTCACAGTGGTCTGCGCGCACCCGACGACGAAGGCGTTCCCGTAGAACCCGCTGGGTAGACTCGGTTTGACTCGGTCGCGAACGTTGATGCTGAACAAAAGCTTGAGGGTTTGGTTCGAGGGGAGGTTCAGTGATCTCGCCCAGCTCCTCCACACATGCGCGGAGAGCACCTCGAACGATGTGTGCTTAGAACTGGACTCAACGAGTTTCTTGAGCTGTGTAAGTCTCTGTCTCTCGAACACTACCGACGTCGGAACGAGTCGCTCGGCGTTGAACCGGTTTACGAACCCGCATAGGTCGGGAACTCGGTTGAACTCGGGGTGGTTTAACGAGTCACGAACCGGAGACGGGTTAAGCAAATGGCGATCCCATAGGTGTTTCCGCTTTGACTCGGTATGACTCAGCGAGTCTCTTGATAAATCGGCGAACAAGGCGAGAAACTCGGCGCTTCCGATCCCGTCGGAGACGCAGTGGTTAACGCCGACGGCTAGCGCGGCGGCGCCGTCTCTGAGCCAAGTGAGCTGGACGACAAGAGGTGGAGCACCGGCGAGGACGTCGATGACGTTGAGGGAGAGAAGCTTTCTCCAGCTAGTCAAGTGCCGGGGAGCTCTCTGGAAGTCAAGGCACGTGACGTGGTCGGTGACTGCTTCGAGAAACAGAGCACCTTGGCCACGGCAGTTAACCTCGAGACTTCCGCCGCCGGCGGGTCTCTCGCGGACGCGGCCGGAGAAAGGGAAGTAAGGAACCAGGGCGCGGGAGAGTGCTGACTTGAGACGACCCGAGAGAGAAACCGGGTCGGAAACGGGTGAGTACACGAGGAGGTACTCGATGGTGAAGCGGAGGAAAAGCTGAGAATCTAAGGCGGAGAGAGACAGAACAGTAGATGGTGTTTGGTCGGAAGGAGTAATAACTGTGGCTTCTTTCACATGAACCAGTAGGGATGTTAACATGGGTATTTATTCATGGGTTTACCCAAACCCATAGATCATGGGCT
>OVBX01005105.1:0-13578 GCA_900406325.1 Erucastrum elatum
AGAGATGAGAGTGGATCGATTTGATTGAATTCGATTAATTTATTCATTAAATTGGTCGGGGTATTTTAGAAATTAACCACATTCTTGAGAGTATGAAACCAGATAAGAATATAGCAGATCACATGAAAGTATGGTAGATCACTTTTTCCCTCATTAAGAGTACATGAGCACTTCACTCAAAATGTCTTCTGCTTGGCGAAAGAAAACATGTATATTTTATGAAAGAGAAAACACTATTGATGTCTACAATATGAAAACACGTATAGAAAGTAAGAGAGAGAGAGAGTATATTTATTTATATTTTATACTAAAAATAACTTTTTAAATTCCCAAACATATTATCTGTATCATTATTTTATATTATACTATATAAAAAATATATAAACACATAAAATAACTCACTATTTTTTTCTTTATATTTTGATATCCATATGTATATATGCATTTTCATATTTTCAAAAAATCAAATTTAAATTTCTCACGATGTATTTTGATATTTGTGGACACAATTTTGTGGATGAACATATATTTGTTGAACACATTTGAAATAGTAGTGGACATATGTTTTGTGGATCGGATAACATTTTGGTATTTTGTAAATACATTTTTGATGGACAAATTAAAAATATCCACTGATATGGAAGACATATTTAGTGTACAAAATTTTATGGACAAAAAACTTAATCTTACAAGTTTTGTACACCACCGGAGACTTACTCTGTGACCACGTCCAAGCCAACACAACTATTTCTCAATCTCTGAGAAGACAACTCTGAGTTTCAATAGATTTGTGAATCTTGTAAACTGACGGTGACAATATATCATGAAGTATAGAATCTTGTAGACTAAAAGTGACGGTAGACAATTTTACATCTATGAAGATGAATATAAAATTTTGAAGATGAAGATATATAACAAATTGAAAAAGAAAAAAAATCACAAATACATGGAATGTAACGAAATGTCCACAATTTTCCGTCCATGTTTTTTATGTCCATGTATTCCATTATTAATATATATATATATATATATATATATGAAAATGGATCTTGAAATATAGAGAAAGAGAAATTACTATTTACTGTGAAATTATTTTTGTTTTATATATTTTAAAACTTAAGAAACAAATAAAGTAGAAGATGTAATGAATAATAATAGCATTAAATAAAATAAAAACCAAATCCTCTTTAGAAAAAAAAATGTAGGGGGATGAAGAAGATGTAGCAAAAAAAAGCGAAAGAAAAAAACATTGTGATAACAAAAAGTATAAATGACAAACAACAAGACATATGTGTGTCTCAAGTGAAATGTGTCTTTCGGTGATATTAAGAACGGTAATATTAAGAAGTGAAAATGTGTTTTAGAGGGTAAAAAAATCTGTATACATATTACTTGTTTCAGTTAACAATTTAACACTCAGTAATGAATAAATCTTATGATCTAAATTACACGTACCAAAGTTACAGAATTCATATTATATCATAAGTGATTAGTTGACTATCCTTTTCCGGCAGAATAAATCGCTTTCCAGAATTTTTTGTCTGTGCATTTTATAATTTCGTTTGATTGCTTTGCTTAGCTGTTGTCATGCAATGGGATGAAGACAAATGTGTGAGTGTCTGGAATGCAAACGTGTCAAACACAAAGAGGAATGACGAGTATAGAATTTGGCAAGTTGGGTTAAGAGACTTAAGAATGGCCTGAATCCCGATCTATTGTCATCTAAGTATTATTATTATGAATGACCTATCTAACTTGAGTTTTTCAATTTTTAACACTATTTAATTTTAAAGTTTTCAGATTTTAGAAAATTCATATCAAAATTTTTTTAATTAATACTTTATCTATTTTTTAATAAGTGTCACTCCGACATTTTTTAAACAGATTAAAAAAATTGTTAAAATATATGCAAATTGTTAGTAATTACACTTCTTTACCAATAGTGTTTGAGATAAATAAAATTATTTAAAAAATCAAAGCAATTTGCAATTAATTTTCAATTTAAAGTAATTAATATTTGCATCGAAACTGTAAAGTTATTTTTTATTATTATTATTTTTTTTGAATTATACAGGGGTATCCTGGCTCCTACAGAAGTAGATCCAGACTAGCCACATGTTTGCAGCCTACATTATCGGCTCATGTGTCGATCTCCTGTCTCTAGCGATGCCGAAATGTTAATTCTCTAGTGGTCAGCGAGATTCGAACGCGGGTCTCTATTAGATCCGAAACTCCTTCAAATACCACTAAACCGTCCTCGATTGGTTGGAACTGTAAAGTTACACTTTTGTGTAACAAAGAAAAACAGTTAGTACGACATTTATTACAAAACGAAGGGTGTAAATGTTAATATTATTTATAATTAAATATTATTTATAGTTTGGAAAAGATTTAAGTTGGGAAATCCAAATGCTATTACTGTTCTTACGTAAAATCACAACCAAGAATTGTATAAATTAAACTTGTCTAAAGAGAAGAGAGAGAGAAACAGAGTGGGACACGTGGCGAAAAAGAAGATTAAAAGAAAACCGACACGTGACGACTTGAGGCTGCGACATCCCATCTGACAACGTGACTTCCACTGAAAATACGACATGTGTAGGGTTCCCTGCAACGAGTCTGGTCTTTGTTTATCAATGTGTTTGATTTTTTGGGAAAACCACGTGGGTGCTCTAAAAGTCATTGACAGAAGTCTTTCGTTATTCCACGTGTCGTTAATGCACCAAACAAAGGGTACTTTCGGTATATTAAGTTTCTCTCAAATAGACAAGACAGCTTGACAGATTGTCATCTCTATATCTATCTATCCAAATTCTCTCGGGCTCTTATTTTTTCTTGATTTAATTGTTTTTTCTGTAATTTATAGCGTTCGTACGAGACTTTGCGAGATTATTAGGATAACATTTTGTGGGAATTTTATAAACTAAAAAGAATCGTCGAAAATTGTTCTTAGCTCTTTTCTTGGTACTTGAATTGCTTTTTTTTATCAAGAATCTGTTGAACATGTCGAATGCTGAAACACGGGCAGACGGAGAGATCTACCGGAATATTACCCGACGAGATTTGTTGCAGAGTTTCATATCCAAGAAACAGAAACTTTCGGTTCAAGAAGGAGAGGTAGAGATTAAGCTAGACTTAGGGCTTTCTCTCAACGGTAGGTTTGGTGTGGACCCGCTCGCGAATAAGAGGCTGCTCGCGCGGTCACCTTCGGTTCCTGAGTTCTTGGTCAACGATGATAGATCGGAGCTGAGTAGGGCGTGCTCATTACCGGTGGAGACGGAGGAGAAGAGGAAGAGGAAGGAGTTGCAAAGCTTGAGGAGGCTCGAGGCTAAGAGAAAGAGGTCAGAGAAGCTATTGGAGTATAATTCCTAGATAACTTAGGAATTATATGAATTAGTTTTAGCTAAGTCTTTGTCTTTCCTTTTTCCTATTTCTAGATTGCTTTACGATTTCCTATTATAACGTTGCTTAGCTTGCTATATAAACCAAGCTTCTAAATCAATAAAACATAACTTTCTTTTGATCTTAAACAAGATTTGTCATGGTATCAGAGCAAGAACAAAAATAAAACATTCAACAATTCTATTCCTCGTGTTGATCTTTGCAAAATTCGCAAGACCATCACCATATTCTTATTCTCGACTTCTTTTTCACTACTTCGAAAGAGAAGATTTTCCTTCCGACATAAACAATGTCCATCACTACATCAACCGACAAGAAGTATAAAACAATTTCACCATATGACCTATCATCTAATGATAATCCAGGAGCTGTGATCTCACAACCTCTTCTTAATGGATTAAATTATGATGAATGGGCAATTAACTTTCGTATGGCCATAAGCTCACGAAAGAAATATGGATTCCTCAACGGCAGTCTTCCAAAACCGGCAGCCGATTCATCGTATCTTGAAGATTGGATTGCAAACAATCATCTTCTTGTGGGATGGATAAAACAAACGATCGAACCAAAAGTACGATCAGCTATTTCAACACGGGAAAACGCCAAGGACCTATGGGATATGATCAGGAAACGCTACTCTCTCAAAAGTGGCGCACGTCTACAGCAACTACGGAAATCTCTGGCTAGTTGTCAACAAAACGGTTCTTCAATCGATGATTACTTTGGCAGATTAACTAAAATCTGGGATGGTATTGCCGATTGTATGAACTCAAAACAATGCAGCTGCGGAAAGTGCGAATGTGATCTGAACTCGGCAAGGGAGCAAGAAACAGAAACCTTACGTGTTCATGATTTCTTAGCAGGACTTGATGATGCAACTCACGGAGTAATACGTTCTCAAATTTGCGCAATCTCTCCATTACCAGATCTCGATAGCGTCTACCAGACGGTCTCACAAAACGAGATCATCCGTTCCTCTGCAACTCCTGAAACTCCGGTCATGGGCTTCTCAACTCAGACTCGACCTTCATCACAATCATCAAATAACTATCCTAAACAGCTCAATTCTAGACCAGGAAACAAAGATCCTTCTCGCCAATGCACCGCTTGTGGGAGAACGGGGCATGAAGCATCTGGGTGTTTCACGGTCATCGGCTATCCTGAATGGTGGGAGGATCGTCCACGAAACAGACCTCCACCTCGCAATTCATCGAACAAAAACAATGATCAACCAAAGAATACTCAACCACGAGCCAATACAGCTACTGTTACAAACGCTCAGGCATCAAACGTCAAGGCTAATATTACAATTACAGAAGCAGACAGGTTGGGTCTTACTGGTATTACTGACGAACAATGGAGTATTGTTCGGAAATTAATCAACAACAGCACCACAACTAATGAGCATCTACAGGGTAAGAACGATAAAAATATGTGGATCTTGGATACCGGAGCAACTCATCATATGACGGGTTGTCTGGATATCATAGAGGATTTACGAGATATCACACCTATACCAGTTCTCTTACCTGCTGGTGCTGAAGCTATGGCTTCTAAACAGGGCACAGTCAAGCTCACAACAACTTTACACATTCGCAATGTGTACTATGTTGCGGGATTTCACACCAATCTTATATCCTTCGGCCAGCTAGTTACGGATAATTTTCTAGTTGGTCAAGTTACTGATAAACTTATGATTTTACAGGACCGTACCTCGAGGATGCTGATTGGAGCGGGTGAAAGAGAGGGAGAGGGATTGTACCGTTTTCGAGGGATTGAGTCTTTGTCATCACTTCAGTCTACCATTCGTGAGAATCCTGTTCTGTGGCATCAAAGATTTGGGCATCCTTCATCTCGCATTACGGGAATAATTTCTTCTTTAGATAAATCATCAGTTACACATGATGATCATCTTCTCAAATCTTGTGATATTTGTTTTCGGGCTAAACAAACTCGTCAAAGTTTTCCAGACAGTTTTCATAATGCAAAAGAGATTTTTGATTTAATTCACTGTGATTTATGGGGACCCTATAGGACTACATCATTCTGTGGATCTCGTTACTTCCTAACAATCATTGATGATCATTCTCGAGCAGTATGGCTATACCTATTACCAGATAAAACAATGGTTTCTCAACAACTGAAAGAGTTTATGGCGTTGATTGAGAGACAGTATTCCAAAAAGATCAAGGTACTTCGGAGTGATAATGGAACCGAGTTCATGTGTCTGGCATCTTACTTCAGAGAACATGGTATTCTCCACGAAACTTCTTGTGTCCATACACCACAACAAAACGGCCGTGCTGAACGAAAGCATCGTCACATCCTCAACATCTCTCGTGCTTTACGCTTTCAAGCCAATCTACCTATAGAATTTTGGGGCGAGTGTGTCTTGACAGCAGCTCACCTGATCAACCGTACGCCATCTCCCTTACTTAAAAATAAAACTCCGTTTGAGATCCTTAATGGTGAGCCACCATCGATTTCTCATCTTCGGGTTCTAGGGTGCTTGGCATATGCTCATAATAAAAATACCAAAGGAGATAAATTTGCATCTAGAAGCCGTCGGTGCGTACTGATCGGGTATCCATCCGGCACAAAAGGATGGAAATTGTTTGATTTGGATCAAGAAACCGTGTTTGTATCACGAGATGTCACGTTCCAGGAAGATAAGTTTCCTTACTTTGATCAGAAGTTGGAAACATCACAGCGGAATCCTCCAATAGCAGAACCTTCCTCTGCTAATGAAGATGGTATAATTCTTCGGGATGATGTCATTCAAACAGAAACAGAACCAGAACATGTAGCGCCTGAAACAGAACACACGGAACCGGACCCAGTCACAGAAACAGAGCAAACAGAACAAGAAGAAGAAACAGAGCAGACAGAAACTGAAACAGCTCAAGAAAACCTCGGTCGTGGTTACAGAACAAAGACTCCGTCCTCTCGATATCGTGATTTTGTTGTTCACTCTGCAACGGCAATCCCGCTTATCTCTCCCTCTCTCCCGTCTTCAACTCCTCTCCCATCCTCAGGTTCGTTATTTCCTATATCAGACTACATATCTTATCATCGACTCTCGACTAAACACTGCAGCTATCTCATTGCTTTGGCATCCAATATCGAACCAAAGCATTTTAGAGAAGCAATGAAATACAAAGTATGGCGCGAATCTATGAGGTTGGAAATTGAAGCTCTTGAAAGACAACACACTTGGGATCTTCAAGAGCTACCTCCAAACAAAAAGGCTCTAGGAACAAAATGGGTGTATACAATTAAGTTCCGAGCAGATGGAACAATCGAACGACATAAATCTCGACTTGTAGTTCTGGGTAATAACCAAAAAGAAGGCTTGGATTACACAGAAACATTCTCCCCTGTCGCCAAGATGACTACTGTCCGTGTCTTTCTCGATATTGCTGCAAAATTGAATCATGAAATACATCAGATGGACGTACACAATGCGTTTCTTCATGGAGATCTTCATGATGAAGTTTACATTAAACTGCCTCTCGGATTTTCTAAACCAGGCGATACGCGTGTTTGTCGGCTAAGGAAATCATTGTATGGCTTAAAACAAGCACCAAGATGCTGGTTTGCTAAACTGGTAGAGGCACTAATGAAATACGGCTTCTCACAGACACACTCTGATTCTTCTCTGTTCGTCTACTCCAAGAACAACGTCACTCTTCGTATTCTAGTCTATGTCGACGACCTCATCATCTCAGGTGATTCAAGTAGTGCTATTCAAAATTTTAAAACCTACTTGTCTACATGTTTTCATATGAAAGACTTGGGAATCCTTAAGTACTTCTTAGGATTGGAAGTAGCTCGAAATCCTAGTGGTATTTATCTGTGTCAAAGAAAATATACACTAGACATTATAACCGAGTGTGGCTTCCTCGGATGTAAACCTGCGGGTTCCCCCATGGACCAGAATCATAAACTGAGCAAAATCAAAGGACCTCTGCTTCCGGATCCAGAACGTTTCCGACGTCTCGTTGGCCGGCTTATATATCTCCTAGCAACTCGACCTGACCTTGCGTACTCTGTCCATATTCTCTCTCAGTTCATGCAACACCCATGTGAAGAACATTGGTGTGCGGCTTTGAAAGTTGTACGGTATCTCAAAGGAACAGTTGGTCAAGGAGTGTTACTTCGATCTGATACTACATTTACTGTCACTGGATGGTGTGACGCAGATTGGGGCGCGTGTCCTGTTTCTCGTCGTTCTTTGACTGGCTGGATAATCCAGTTAGGTTCTTCTCCTATCACATGGAAAACAAAGAAACAAGATGCTGTCTCACTTTCATCCACTGAGGCTGAGTTCCGTGCGATGAAAGCTATTACAAAGGAACTTATATGGCTCAAAGAACTCCTACTCGAACTCGGCATTGATCACAAGGCTCCCATGTTAGTATGTTGTGATAATAAGTCAGCTCTCCAAATCAGTGCGAATCCAGTATTACACGAACAAACAAAGCATATGGGTATCATCTGTTCGTTTGTTCGCGATGAAATCGTTAAAGGCGTTATTCGAACTACGTTTGTTACATCTCAGAATCAACTAGCGGACATCTTTACGAAAGCTTTGGGACGCAAGGAGTTTGATGCATTTCTTCTCAAGTTGGGCATCAATGACATTCATGCTCCAACTTGAGGGGGGGTATTGGAGTATAATTCCTAGATAACTTAGGAATTATATGAATTAGTTTTAGCTAAGTCTTTGTCTTTCCTTTTTCCTATTTCTAGATTGCTTTACGATTTCCTATTATAACGTTGCTTAGCTTGCTATATAAACCAAGCTTCTAAATCAATAAAACATAACTTTCTTTTGATCTTAAACAAGATTTGTCAGAAGCAGAGAAACGTTAGGGAGAAACACAAAGCTGACAAAACCGTAGAAGAAGGATCTTCCGGAAGTGGTTCCTCTGGTTTGTCCGAACTCGACACTGCCCCTCCTCCTCCTCCAATTCAAGGTACCACTGTATGTTTATGATCTGATACTTTCTATATCGTATTGAGTTTTGGTATAGTTTTTGTTTTGTCTTGTTTAGTTCTTTCATTCTAGATCATTAGGGCAACCAAATCGTGAATCTTCTATGTGTGTCACTGTTTTTATTTGGGGTTGAGTTATTGAGACATTTGCTTGTGTTTGAAGCAACAGCAAGCAAGTCCATTGAAACAAGACCATCAACTGCTCAATCTCTTCCGGCGGCTAGAAACATCATAGACGACATGCCATGCGTGTCAACAACAGGCGATGGACCCAACGGGAGAAAGATCGATGGGTTTTTGTATCGGTACATGAAAGGTCAGGAGGTGAGGATTGTGTGTGTGTGCCACGGAAGCTTCCTATCGCCTACAGAGTTCGTTAAGCATGCTGGTGGCCGTGACGTGACACATCCCTTAAAGCACATTGTTGTAAATCCATCTCCGTTATTGTGACCATTAATTAATGGTCACAGTTTCTATGATGTTTACCAAATTTTCGTAACCTTTCGGAACAAATGTTACAAATGTAGGTTTCTAGCAGCAAGTAGCTTAACCTTTCTTATGATAACATTTGACGTAACTTTGGCTGCAGCCTCTCTTATCTCTATTTGAAATATCAATCTTGGTTTCTCTACTCTTGGCGACAAATGACAATCTAAAGTCTTTTTTTTTCCTTTTCATTGCACAATAAAGTTCTTAAGAGCTATCATGTTATGATCTATGTTATTTCGGGGTCAATAAGCTCTAGAAGAGCATAAAACTACGTGCGTTGGTTTTTTCCTACAATAAATTCTTATATCTTGAGGTGTATAAACAGAAATTTTATATGGTTTCAGATTTTATACCTAAAAGGAATATGTATACATTCGTTCTTGTTTAGTTGGCATGTGGTGTGGCAGGCCAAGGTCGTCTAATTCTTTAGGGAACATGTTAACGTACTGACTGAGTCAATGTACAAAACCAACCCAAGATTCCAGGGTTGACCAACGGTCAATTGGATCAGAGAGACGTTACCATTTACTGGTTTGAGTAAAAAGGGAAAAGAATCAAGATTATTTCATAGGACTACAATTTTGTTTGTTGATTCATTTGTTTACAATTAAAGAATGATGGGCATAGGGCCTATGATATGATTTGTTTCCGTTCCAAAGTATCTGCGAGATATTGGTTCTTCATGGACCAGCCATTACCGTTCTAGTATGGATTTTGTTCGTTTGGTTGTTCAGCAGAATTGAACACTAGCACTAACCTCTTAAGTTAGTTGAGAATATTCAGTCAAGTTTGGGTCTACAATGGGCCATTAGAGCTTATTAAGATACAGCTGATATTAGTTACAAAGTGCATGCTTGTCCACAAGAATCTTTAGAGCATCATCAATAGGGGTATCATTTAAGTTTTTCAAAAATAAAAATAAAAACATTTATTTACATTTATATTCTTGAAACAATTGAAATAATATGTGAGTGATACTTGTACAATAAGTATCTAAAATACATGAAAAAAAAAATCTCAGACAACTTTTTTTTTGGTTATTTTGTTTGTTTAGTGATGAGAGACTTCATGAAAAAATATTGTCATGTGGCCTTTTTATTATAGACTAGATATGAGTCTGTTGCGTTGCAACATGTTTCGTTTGATGTTTTAATTTAATTAAAAACATAAAATAATAATTTTTTTATTATAGTTGTATGATTTTTTTTTTGCATATGTTATACGTTATGTGAGATTTATTTTATAATCACGGTTCATATATGAATTGCTATCAAAATTGTACTTAGATTAGAGAAAAAACTGTACACTTTCTTATGAAAAATAAATAAAAGTCAATTAGTGCCAATTGAGTCAAAGACATCATCAAACACTTTCATATGTAATAATTTAATGTTTTATTATGTTAGGATTTTTTTTTTAAAATGAACACATTCTATTTTATAAATCTTCTTTTTATTTACAATTTTGAAATAAAAAATACTATTAAATACTCTTTTACCTTTTTGTTTAGGATGTAGAAAAAGAAAATTACTGTTATATAAACTTTTACAATTTATCTTCTCTTTAGATTTTTTTTTTTAAAAAATGCTATCAAATAATTATTTCTAGTTACTAATAATTAATTTTAAAATTACTTTTTATACAATTTGTATCAGTACTAATTTTCACTTCTTTCATTAATTATATAATTTTTAGTATCATGTTCATCATCAAATTCAGTAGATTTTATTGCAGTCTTACATATTAAAATTGCATATTTTAATAATGATTCATTCTCATAATCCATCTCCAAACTTTTCAATAAGAGAAGGATGCACGCAACCTTGAATAATATTTTTCTATATAATAAAAAAAATTATATATTTAATAATAAAACTATATAAGTTTTTTTTTAAAAAAATAAAAAATATTTACCTTCTCATCGAGTAAGAGAAAATTCATTCATATAAGCTCATTGTTCTTATTTAAATTTCTTGCTTCTCACTTTCTAATAAGACAAACTACGGTACGACAGTAAGGATATTTTTTGTTTAACTGATCTAATGTTAAATAATTTGCTGAAGTCATCGTTTCTTGATAATTCCTGGTAACAAAATAAATTACAATTTTAGTTAGAAAATTATAATTAGAACAAACACATATAAACAATCATAATAGCAATATCATGAAACGAAAAGTAATGATCATTATTATCATTATGTATTAGACGGTAAGGAAAGAGTACAAATAATTAACGTGTCAATAACGTTTGGTCTATGTAATTAATGTAGGCAGCATGATAATATGGACAAAACAAACCAAAATCACTTCTACGAANCGAAAAAAAATGCGACAAACAAACCAATAATTATGTTTAGTGATCAAATATGAGAGATGTTACTTCTATAAATAGAGGTGTGAATAATCATAGTTTCTCTTGGGTTGTATTTTTTTTTAATTATGACTTTAAAAAGAAAAATTAACATTAAACAATCTTTGACATTTTTTTTGTTTAAGTTGCCTTTTTGGTTAATTTTAAATAAATTACAAAAATAAATTAGTTTTACAAATTGGTTTTGGTATAGGTTATGTTAAAACTAAAATTACTATTACATTTTTAATAAATTTTTTATCATGTGAATTTTTTTAGGTTCATAGAGAAAAATTAACATTAAACAGTCTTTGACATTTTTTTTATTTATATTTTTAGAAGGATAATTACAAATTTTTAATAAGATTATATTTTATTTATTATGAAAGGTATAAAAACAGGAAAATTAGTGTTAAATATTGTATTAATTAAATTTAGTATAAAATGAAAGTAACTATTTAAAAAAATATTTACGATTTAATAAAACAATATTATCTTTTCTTTATTATGAAAGTAGGGAAATAGGCAAAATTAATGTTAAATATTAAACAAATTTATTTTGGATATTGGTTTTGTAAAAAAGGATATAGGATTTGTATAAAATGAAAGTTATTATTTTAAAAAAATATTTACGGTTTTTTTTTAAATATTATCTTTTCTTTATTATGAAAGTAGGAAAATAGGTAAAAACAATGTTAAATATAACATAAATTTATTTTGGTATATAGGTTTTGTAAAAAAAATAATTACTATTTTTAAAAAATCTTTTTAATTAATTTGCCTTCGGATTTTAACACATGTCGTAATCTAAAATATATAACTGCCATGTGTCACGATCATGTTAATTAGTAACTTTGAAAACTAAGCTTTATATAATAAGATTACTATAAAAATCACTTCGAACATGAATATTGATAATGAAATATTAGAGCAACTTTATTGGAAATACCTGATAAGGAGTTACTTATAAATTTTTAGAATATATACATATTAAGTTTTTTTTATATTTTCAAAAAAAGTTGGATTCTAAAAATCACAGAAAAAAGCCAACTCAAAAGTTCTCGTTTAAAAGTTTTTGGATTAGATTTTCAATAATTTCGATTCTCATATTTAAATATTAATATGTATCTGTACATATTAATTTGAGTTGAAAATCTCATGTTGAGATATCCTCAGTAGGTGTTACAAAAAAAAAAGATATCCTCAGTGGAGGTGTTCTTACAAACCTATCTACATTCGGGGGATCAAAAATTTTCCTTTGTAGATCCACCACATATATGATTAACGATTGATCATAAAACTGAAGAATACATCATGTGCTAGAGATCGATGAAGACATTAATATAACAATTAATTCTTAGTTTTTTTGTTCATTAAAAAGAATTGTATAGTTATCGAAATTATAGGATCGTGTTCTAGCACATGCAAATGGATTGGATCTTCAGAGTATCGATTCAAATACGACACTATTCTAAGTGATGATCATATATTTAAGGCAGTTCACTAAAATATTGTGATTTGTATTAAAAATTATATGATTTTAAAATTGGGTTGATTTGTTATTATCTTACCATTCATCTTCTCATACCGATTCTTATATTTCTTGATATATTTTACTCAGTTTATTAAAAGTTTTCAAGACTTATACAGTATTTTTATAGACTTGACTTACAAAAGTCAACCAAGTTATATTTGTGCTTTTTGACTAAAGTACGTGAATATCATATATTCATATGCGTATGTGACAAGGTAAAGTATCAGTAAACATTTCTTTCCCCGTGAGCTGATACATAACCACAAATTAAACATCTAAAAGCTTGATAAATATGTAAGTCTTTAATTTCGGCCCCCGTTATGAGTGATCATCAAATAGTTTATTATAATGCTAAGCCTACTGAGATCAAGTTGAGAGTAGGCTTGAGTCCTCTTGACCCCTTGGACCACGAAATTAATTGGTTGTTTTCCGGTCCTCAACTTGCCTATTTTCATTTGAATCGGCACGATTACATGATAACACCACTAATGTTGCATTATCACTTAATTTTTACTAAAATGCTTTCTTTAATTAAAAACATCATATTACTATCTCACAATAATACCAGTTGTATTTTTTTTGGACTTATTCTTGGGCTCACAATAATACCTTTAGGTTCACCAACTAATAGGATTGTGTCATTTAAGATTTAGTATCTTTTAAAAAAAGAAAACAAAATATTATCGAATTTATACTTTCAAAATAAAAATTAAAATAAAAAATATACTAGTCACAAAAAACAAAACTTTTTATTCTAAAAAAAATATTTTCAAAATACATCTTTTAAGTTTATAATAATCACCAA
>OVBX01005106.1:0-13578 GCA_900406325.1 Erucastrum elatum
GCTTTTCGCGTAAAAATGTGTTTTGAGATTTTGGTATAAAAACATGATTTTGTGATTTTGTATGGAAACATGTTTTTGCAATTTGGTGGAAAAACACATCTTTACATTTTTGTGGTTTTGTCAGTTTTCGTGTGTGATAAAATGATATTATATATGTTTAAGTTTGTGATTTGTAAATTACATTAAAGACATAATAGACATTATACCATTTTGAATGAATCATTTCTATTTAAAAGGTTCAAACTTGTTAAGCGGAATGAAATTTAAAATTACGCTTAAATTTTTAAAAATCACCAAAATGATTTAACTGGAAGAATTGTCTTTTTAGTGCTTAAACGAACAAAACTGTCATTTACATCCAGATGGCGCATCCGAAAGGAGAAACAAACGAACATGTCCATATTCTAACAAATATATCGAACTTTTCAGACTTCACATCAAATCTCACCAAACTCGGTTGCATCATCGATAATGTGCATTATTGTATCATGAAGCTTGTAGACTTGTAGTGTTAGTATGGTTTCAGACTTCTCGATCAAGATGTTGTTGAACTCAACAATGTGCATAGGCACGTATGATTTCTTTAGATGTTTATCAATGAGCAGGTTTTAAGTAACACCTAGGCTGATAAAGTGTTACAGGCTGAGAATCAGACTGCACTGATGGGAGGAACCAAGAGCCGATCTGGTCCTATAAGGAGAAACAATGATTTTTATGAGTTTTTTTTCTTTAGTTTAAAATGATAAGAACACTGAATAAAAAAACAAGTAAAGAAAAGGGATAGAATGATGGAGGATGGATCCTTGTTGCTGGATGTGTATCTCTCTCAACAAGAACAGTGGATGGAGATGGATTGATATGGGATTTGGCTTGCTGGATGTGTATCTCTCTCAAGACAAATCGATGGGGGAAATGGAGGGGATGAATCGCCACAAGCTGGATGGTTGGAGCTTGATAAGATTCTGGCTGCTCTCTCTTGCTTCTCACACTAGAAAGACTTAGGGTTTTACTTTGCAAAGTAAACAAAAAGATTTCACATAAAACTTGGGGCTGAAAATCGCCAACCAAGGAGAGTTATATAGGCTGTGCCTTTATTGGACTCTAAAAATAACAAGGCCTAAACAATGGGCCGACTTTGCAAAGAAAAGAAAGGCTGAAAGTGCCCATAGTCTTAACCAGAAAATTAGAATTAAAAATAAAAGAAAACCGGCTCGGTTGAGAAGGCCTTGACCAAGGCTAATAGCATGCTTGCATGTTGCCTCATTAAAACCTTACCAAAAAAACCCAATTGGGACAAAACCTGATGAGGAAAAAGAGTACAACACATGCTACTCACTTTGGTGGTTGGCTGGATCTCTAACCGGCAATAGATTGGTTGGATGAAGTGGATGATGAAACTGGGATGAAGTCGGATGTGGAAATGATGTAACCGGATCTGGTTTGGTCGAGTGATCTGAACTGGATTGGGCCGGCCGAGTTTGGAACCTCCATTGGGCCGTCTTGGTGTTGGATCTTCAATTGGAACATGTCTTCAATCAGTAGTTGGTTCTGGTCGGTTTGGTCATCTTGATCAAGGATTTGTTGGACAGCTTTCGAGAATCCTTCTCTTAAGACCCTCGTTCCACTCCGGGTGGTCGGACCACGTCGAACCACGGGAACCTCTACTTGGATGGCCTCATCATAAAGTTGCATCTTTTGCAGCTAATCACTATTCGAAAGGAACATGCAATTAGGAATTGTTGATTCTCAAAGCCCAAGCACGAGGATAAAATGAGACAAACTCAGATTCAGTTCTTATCGGCCCTATCCCAGTTTCATCTCTTTTATTATGTTACTCGGTTTATGAACTTAACTGGCTAATCCAGTAAAGTTTGTGTAACCTTAGACTTGGGTTTCCATTTGTATTTTGTTTCGTTAAGTTCTTATCTACAATTTTAGTCATCATTGGCAGTCAACTTTGATTTTTCTTATTTCAAGATCACTAAAGGTGACGCCACACAGTTGTTGTCAGTAATGGTCGTAGACTCGTATGGACTTTGAAATAAAAATGATCCAAGTCTTTTCATATCGTAAATGAATGGTCTGAAACTAGGACAGCTAATGTTTTTCGTCTTATTAGAGATATTAGCTGACATTTCTCTCTTTTCATATCGCAAATGAATGAATGATCCTTAGGCTCAGTTTTACTGAGATTTTTCTCTCTTTCATTCACCATGGCGTCTTTCAACTTCTCTTGTGATGAAACGGTGAATGGTATCTTAAGATTCTTTTGTAGCAAAGGTTACATTGGAAACCTGAAGAAGAATCTCAAGGATCTGGACAGGGAAATGAAAAATCTCATAGCAAGTAAAGATGAGGTGAAGAACAAGATTGCGATGGAGGAAAGGCGACTACATAAACAAATGCGTCCAACTGTTCGGGAATGGCTTACACGTGTGGAGGACGTCCATGCGCGGTCCAAAAATCTGGTTAGTACTAGTACCACTCAACTTAAAAAGCTGTGTCTCTGTGGTTTATGCTCAAAAAATGTATGGTCGAGCTACATATATGGGAAACGTGTATTCTTAATGTTGGAAGAGGTTAGGAAACACAACTTAGAGGCTATTAATTTTGGAGAGGTTACTGAGTTGAATCCGAGACCTGAAATGGTGGAAAGGCCTACTTGGGGTACGGTTGGTCAGGAGGAAATGTTCGACAAGGCATGGAAGCGACTTATGGATGATAAAGTCAGAATCATGGGATTGCACGGTATGGGTGGTGTAGGGAAAACTACCCTTTTCAAGAAAATCAACAATAAGATCACCAAAGAAGCTGGTAAGTTGGACATTGTGATATGGGTCGTGGTGTCTCAAGGCGCCAATATTTCAAAGCTTCAAGACGATATTGCAGATAAGCTACACCTTTGTGGCGACGAATGGACAAAAAAAAATGTAAGTGATAAGGCCGCAGAGATTCTCACAGTTTTAAAAAGGAAGAGATTCGTACTGATGCTAGATGATATCTGGGAGAAAGTGGATTTAGAAGCCATCGGAGTACCAGTACCGACTAGAGAAAATGGATGCAAAGTAGCATTCACCACCCGTTCTGTGGAAGTATGTAAGAGGATGGGGGATAAAGAACCGATGCAAGTCAAGTGTTTGAACAAAGATCAAGCATGGGACTTGTTTAAAGGCAAGATTGGAGATGAAAAGTTAAGAAAAGATCCCCGCATTGATGGCCTCGCTAGAAAGGTTGCTGATAAATGTCATGGTCTGCCACTAGCGCTCAGTGTCATTGGCGAGACAATGGCATTTAAAACTATGGTACAAGAATGGGATGAAGCAATCGATACTTTGACTAGATCCGGTAGAGAGTTTTCTGAGATGGAAAATGATATTCTTCCAGTTCTGAAGTTCAGCTACGATAGCTTGAAAGATGAACAGATCAAGTCATGTTTCGTCTATTGTGCTCTGTTTCCAGAAGATTATCAAATAGACAAAGAAGAGTTGATAGAGTACTGGATATGTGAAGGATTCATGGGGGAGTACCAAGATTTAAGAAGAGCAATTAATAAAGGTTATGGGGTACTCGGTACCCTTATCCGTGCAAATTTACTAAGAGAATTTGATACAGAAACTGTGGTGATGCATGACGTAGTTCGGGAGATGGCTCTATGGATTGCTTCAGATTTGGGGGAAAACAAAGATAAGTTTGTTGTTCAAGCAGGAGTCGGACTACGTGAAGTGCCAAAAGTCAAAGATTGGGGAGCTGTGAGAAGGATGTCATTAATGGGTAATAAGATTAAAGAGATGACTTGCAGTTCCAAGTGTTCTGAACTTACAACTCTTCTCCTCCATTCTAATCAATTGGATATTCTCGCTGGTGAATTTATCCAATATCTACAAAAGCTAGTTGTCTTGGATCTATCACGGAATCTCAACATCAGTGGACTTCCAGATCAGATATCGGAGCTGACCTCCTTGCAGTATCTTGACTTATCCGATACAGTTATAGAGCAACTGCCTGTTGGTTTCCAAGAGTTGAAAAAGCTAACTCACCTGAATTTGACTAGTACATACAGACTTTGTAGTATCAGTGGGATATCAAAGTTGTCGAGTTTAAGAAGTTTGAAACTACATTATTCTAACGTTCAAGGAGATGTTAACTTAGTGAAGGAGCTGCAACTTTTGGAGCATCTACAAGTTCTAACCATAAATGTATCTACAAAGTTGGGATTGGAGCAAATATTAGGAGATCAAAGGTTGGTGAACTGCATCCACCTTCTTCATATTCACGATTTTCAAGAAAAGCCATTCAATCTGTCATTACTGGTGAGCATGGAGAATCTTCGAGTGTTCTGCTTATCACAGATTCATGTCTCCAATACGAAGTGCGGAGGTAGTGAGATAGACTCGCGTGATTTGCACAATCTGGATTTACACAGTCCAACACGTCCATGCTTTACCAACCTCTCCAAAGTATATTTAATTCACTGCAGGAGCATTAAGGATCTAACTTGGCTATTGTTTGCTCCAAATCTTGTCAAACTGCTCATTCAAGATTCAGGTGAACTAGAAGAAGTTATAAACAAAGAGAATGCAACAAAGCTTAAAGGTATTTCACCACCCTTTGAGAAACTAGAAGATTTATGCTTGATAAATTTGCCTAGACTAGAGAGTATCTACTGGAGTCCTCTTCCCTTTCCATTTTTGAGGCGCATAGAGATAACAAACTGTCCCAATCTGAGAAAGCTTCCCTTTAATGCTACAAGTGTCTCACGAGTTGAGAACCTTTCAATATCAATCCTTCCTCAAGAACAGCAAACTGAGCTTAAATGGGAGGACGAAGATACCAAAAATCGTTTCTTGCCTTATATCTGTGAGGTAACTATTTCTCGTTCCGCTCTAGGTTAGCCTTATTACTAGACTCATATGATCCATTTGCTTTCAGAATATGACGTGCCTTAAATTTCAATGCTTTCCAATTAATGTCACTAACTTTGTTCTATTTTTTCTTCTTCTTTTTTTGTTTCTTTAGGAATTCTGAACCCGTTAATCTGGATTGAGATTCCTCACCGTCTGATTGAGAATCCACGCTTCCTTCTTCTGATGTTTTGTCTTTCTATTTCCTGATGTGCTGTTGATTGAGAGTGTGTTGTATCATTTCTGTTCCTTTGCATACTTATTCTTTGTATAATTATTGTATCATTGTTTTTCCTTTGCATACTTTCTCTGTAGAGTGTGTTGTATTGTTGACTTGGATAATTATGTTCTCCATTTTCCTATTGTATCTTTTCCGAACAACAGTTTATGCTTTTAGGAAAACGAAGAACTTTTACAGAGGATTTTTTATTTTGTCTTACAATCAATTTAAAAATCCACGCTTCAATATGTAAAAACAACTCAACACCCCTAAATTCACCAAGCTCCATGCATGAGCAATTGAATAACCAAACCCAGAGATCTGTCCCATATTGAAAGATCCTGTCTCACTGGTTGCTGAAACATATTGCCACATTGGTTGCTGTCTTCACAGCTTTGACAACCTCCTTAGACTCCTCCATCATCATTTTGCAGCTCTGCCAGCTCAGGTATGGACTCAACATCTCCGCTCATAAGTTACTTTTGAAAGCTGTATTAGCACTCTGTAAGTATCCCAGTAGCTTTACTTTCGTCTGTCCTTTGCTTAGATCTCTAGAAAAAGCTGACACATTTAAACTGGAACAGGTTCAAGCAGATGTGATCAATATTCTAACAGACAAAACAGAGAGTCTGCATTAGATATGTTTTAAAATTATCACCCGTGTTCACAGGCTTATTGGGAAGCAGGAATGAAAGGTAAAGTATCTTATTATTTTCGTACTTAGACAATGATTTACTTTGAGTTTGAGATAATAGTTCATTCAACAGAGGAAATAAATAATGGCTTATCAGTAGGGATGGCAATCAAGGACCTGGACCGCGGGCCTAGCCCGTAAAGGCTTGCTGCGGGACGGGATTGGGCCTCCATTTGATGAGCCCGCAAAATTGCGGGCCACGCGGGACGGGCTCAAAACGGGACGGGACGAATGCGGGACGGGCTCAAAACGGGATGGGACGAATGCGGGACGGGCTCAACCCGCGAGATTTTAAAGACCCACAACCATAAGTCTTTATTTCTAATTAGTTTTGTTTTCAGTACTATAAATTGCTTTATTACTTTGTGAGTTTTTCTTTTTTTTAAATTGATGAGTTTTGTTTTTAGTATTGTTTAGTGGTGTTTAAAAAAAAATTGGTTACAATGATGTTGTTAAAGAGCTATTGCTTGTTCAAGAGCTACTGTTTGTTCTTTAAACGGCTCGAATTGAGCGTTTGAGTTAATACATAATCTTGTTTCTACACTATAAGTTCAACAACTTGGTTGAAAGAGAAGAAGACACTGTTAGTATTAAGTTATTGTTGCTATGCAGAGACGTTGATTTACAAAGAATCAAACAAGGAGTATATTTGAAATAGTTGAATTTCACAGTTTAAATNGCGGTACGGGACGGGACGGGACGGGAGAGCCCAATTGCCATCTCTACTTATCAGCAAAATCACATTTCATTTCATTTTTTGTATAGGCATGTAAGAGTCTTTTTGGAAATATGCTCTCGAAGCTTGTAACAGTGTTCAGTACGATTGTACAGTCAACTGTTTCGGGCACGAGGAAGTGTTGGCGTTGATCTCCATGTAGAAGAAACGTTCGCTCTGCTGTTAATCAGTTATCTTCATACCTTCTCTCACACGTATTACGGATAGCTATGATTTTTGAAAAAAAAAGCGTGGCTAAGTCGGGATCACTGGTTCCATCGTACTTTCTCATGTTAGGGAAAGGAGAATTTTTCACGACATCTCGATCGCCATTTGGGCTATTTCGTCCACAAAAGGATATATTTAAACTTGCAACAGGGAGATATGTTCAAATATTTTTTTTAATAAATATTTTGAAGATTGCATTTGCAAATGCATAATTGAAAATATTTACCGATATAAGTGTGAAATGATACTGTTTCAATAAATTGGGAATTATATTTGTATGCGTTCATGAATGGATATTGACATATGGCTTATAATCGTGTGAAGCATACACGTTTAGATTAGTGTGAAAACATATGTGTATTATCTTTGTATGTCTAAAATAGGTGAGAGATTTATTAGTATAACATCTTGATTCTTAGACATTTAAAATGTGTAAATACACTAAATTCCATAAGGTTTTACCACTGCAGAGTCCAATCATAGTCAAAAAGAAGAGTTTGATCCTCGCTGAGAAGGAACGTTAGTTATCTGCTTAACACATGTAAATGAAAATTGAATTCTTTGAACACTTTCTTTAATACATCAGTTTGATATATGTATATGTTATTTATTTAATTAGTAAATCTAAGATCATACTTAAATGGGGAAGATTATTACTGAATTAGGGTAATGTTTTATATGAACATTGCAACTGCATATGTAAACAATTGTGACTATATAAATGAAACATTGCAACTATTGATATTTGCAATTTTTTGATGATTAACAATTAAATTCTTTATTAATCACAACAGTTGTTAGCATTAACAGTTGCAACTCTTTACTAATGAGTATAGCTATTAATGTTAACCATTGCAACTCTTAATTAAAAATTGCAATTATTGACTCTATATGAAAAAGGTGTAGGCACTGGTAGATAGATAAGAAAATCAGAAAATAATTGTTAGTCAAAGAGAGAATCAGATTTTGATTTTACTTTACAAAAAAATCATATAATCCAAACTTTAGAATAGAGTCAAAATGTTTTTTTTTAAATGACTGCACAATTTAAGCATTATTCAAATTAATAATTTACACATATTAGTTACAAACTTACAAGCCATTAACCAACACCTGCTTCTTTCAGCAATTGAAGAAAAAAAACTGTTACCAGCATTGAAAGAATCTTCTTCTTCTTCGTCATCTATTTTGTTTTATTCCCCGGTGGTCCTGGGCGGCTATAAGTGAGACTCGCGATAGGGAGACAGACTTTTCTCGATGACGACTTTGTGGGAACAGGCCTTTCCAGTACAGTTCCATCCAAATTACTCTGATTTTCCTCTTCTCTTTACGCGTTCAACTTCTCTATATGAACACGGGAGGACTTGTTTCCTCGACCTGTGTTTTAATTTATTCAAACCCTCTTTTTTCTCTATCTATCTCATGGCTTCTTCTTCTTCTTCTTCTTCTTCTTCTTCTTCTTCTTCTTCTTCTTCTTCTTCTGACGTTAAGAAACACCAAGTCTTCCCGAGCTTCCACGGGCCAGATGTTCGTAAAGGAGTCCTCAGTCACTTTCGCAATCTCTTTGAAAGGAAAGAGATCACCATGTTCAAGGATCAGGAGATTGAGAGAGGCCACGTGATCGGATCTGAACTCGTACAAGCCATTAGAGAAGCCAAAGCATCGATTGTTTTGCTCTCCAAGAATTACGCTTCCTCGAGCTGGTGTTTAGATGAACAGCATGAAATCTTGGAGTGCAAAGTAACTTCCGGGCAGATTGTGATTCCCATTTTTTATGACGTTGATCCCTCGGATGTACGGAAACAGAAGGGAGACTTCGGGCTCGCATTTGAGAAAATCTGTGTAGGTGTAACAGAGGAACATAAGCGGAGATGGACCGAAGCTTTGACACGTGTAGCATCCATAGCTGGAGAAGACTCTCGTACCTGGTTTGTTACTTCTCTCAACTAACCAGAATCCTCTTTATCTTTCTTAATCGTGATTCAGTGGTCAAGTTTCTATAGTTTAATAAGACTGTTTTCTTTTTTACTTTGGCCAGGACGGATGAAGCTGCGATGCTCGAAAAAATTTCCATAGATATGAAGGATGAGATGAAGGAAGAGATGAAGGAAGCATTTGAGAGTTTCGATGTAGACCACGATGGTTTCATAACTGCACCAGAACTTCGATATGTGCTGACAAAAGATGGGGACACGACAACCGACGAGCATGTTCGATATGTCATCGAAGAATGTGATGTTGATGGTGATGGTCGGATAAGCTATATAGAATTCGTCAAAGTCATCGAAAAGTGAGTGATTTTAAACCCATATTAAAAGTCCTTAATCTGGCAGGAAAAAAAATATACTTGCAATGAAATTTCATCATGATTTATATATACTTTTGTCTTTCTTAATCCATCATTCAGTTGTGGAGTTTATATATTTTAATAATTTTTTTTTCCTTTTGTTAGGATTGAGGCAGAAGAAGCTGCCATGGTCGGAAAGTTTACAACAAATGTTAAACTGTCATGGGAAGAACAGAAAGAAACGATTCAATCCTTTATGGCTTTAGATGTAGACCAAAATGGTTATATTACTGCAGCAGACTATAAATATGTGCTGGAAAGTAGTGGGGAAAAGGTAACCGATGAGGAAGTTTCTGATTTCATTGGAGCATTTGATATTAATGGCGATGGTCGGGTCAGCTATGATGAATTTGTCAACCTGACAAAGTGATTCAGCACATTCTTATCTTGTTGGGACTTGGGAGAATAGTTATTTGTGTTTTTTTTTCGAAAGTGTAAAATTTGTTTCAATCAAAAAACTTTGTTACAATCGATGTGTATTTGTTATCGATTTAAAATATACTTTTGGTTAATATCCGAGCTTCTTGATGCAAACAAAACCTCCATTGCACCTTGATATTTCCTCGGAAAAGTTGAGATTTTGTTTCTGACATTTTTGTCTATGTACTTGGCCTCTTGAGAAACTATTTTGTGTTGCTCACCATGTTTCCTACCATTTCGCTCCCTCCATATCGAGTGGATCGATAGCTGGAAGACATAGCGAAGGAGGAAAAGACGCATCCTGTCCCTCCAAGTGTCCACCAAGATGTCCAAGTCTCCAAGATAGCATAGCACTCCACGAAGCTTTGTATCTGACCCGAGCATTCATCGGTGTTTAACTGTGTTCTCTCCAAGTCTTGAATCGGTTTTTATTTTAAGTTGACTTCTTTCTTTTTCCTTTTAAATTAAAACCTATTTTGTTAGTTTTAATAGTTTTTAAGCATTATTAGAAGTTATATAAATATTTTAATAGTTTTAAGCATTATTAGAAGTTATATAAATATTTTGTTAGTTTTAATAGTTTTGATAGTTTTAGAAGTTATATAAATATTTTAATAGTTTAAATAGTTTTAAGCATTATTAGAAGTTATATAAATATTTTGTTAGTTTTAATAGTTTTAATTGTTTTTAAGCATTATTAAGTTCAGATTTTCTAAACAGTTTTAAGGCATTGGTCTACTTTTATTTTGAACAACAAAAAACATCGGTCTACTAAAATCACAATATTTTTATTGAAGATTGGATGTTGATTTTGGTCAAGAAACATCATATGGAAGGATTAATAAAATAGAACTAGCCTACAGAAAATTACTAAAATGTATGATTTTATGGTGGAGGCAAGAGATATTGCATGAAAAAAGGTTGGTAACGATGTGGTTATTCCAAAAAGCCCTTTCTCAGGAAAAAAAAAACAATGTGTGATTATTCCATGACTGTCAATAACATACAAGATACGAAATTACCATTCAAGAGAAGTCAATTTGTTGAGGCTTTTGCAATCACATTAATAAAAGTCAAAGTCAATTTCCTTCTGAAACTGGATTATAATAATCCAAATGGGGCAACTCAATAATTGATCTCTATAATTTTATTATATTTTATTATAGCGAACATAGTTGCTTATAAATTAGTTATAATAAGAAAAAGTGGGCGATTAAACGTTGAGCTTTGTTTTTCTTAAACATAGTTGCCCATCTAAACTCTAAAGGGATTAAATAATCCAAACGGGCGATTAATGTTAAGCATTATTTTCTTTCAAATGTTAAACAGAGTTACTTTGTGTTCAAAAAAAGTTAAACAGAGTTACAACTTGCATCTAATTAAAGGTGGCAAATTTTTGGTTTTTAATAACAATATTTGGAGTTACTTCTCAAAATGTAGAGATATTTTTTATATAAATATTCATTTTATATCTATCGATATATTAAAATTATCTGGTTCAGAATTTATATACTACAGTTTTCCAAAATTGTTCTCACTAAATTTTTTAAGTTTGAAACTATGTAATTATAATGAAATAAAATCTTAATAAAAACAACCATAAACCAACAATATCATAAATTCATAGTACAGGAATTAACCTAGTTAGCCAATACTAATATCTTAAGTTTTGAAGCATCATTAGTATTTAACCAATATAAAATTAGCGTAATATAATTTTGTTATTAAATTTAAATATAAAAAGAAGTTCAGCCAATAAAAAGGAAAAATGGAGAAAGAGTTTCTACAATGATTTAACTTTTAACCTTTATCTATCTCTTTCCCATTTAATTTTTCCAATACTTCGATGCTGATAAACCTATTGAAATACTGTCAATAATAATGGTCTTAATATGCTGTAAGCTGTATAATATGTCCCTTGTGAACTAGTCATATTGTTTTGTCAACAAGAATTAGTCATATATAAAAAAAATTACATACACTTGGTCTTTCGCAGAAATACAGACGTGATCTTATCAATACGTGTCTTTAAATTATAAAGACATGATCATGCCTCCCCCTGTAGATTAACCATGTTCAATTGCTTACCACAATAATATCTGATTATCAAGTCTTCTTCTCTCTTCAGCCACCAAGGTTACTTCTCTTTCTCTCTCTCTCCTTTCCAATATTGCAGAATTCTATATGGTTTTACCCTGAGAATCTTAGTAAATCTGAAATCTGGTCCAAAATGTTATATGTAAATGTAATGGGCATTTTGTAAGAACTTGTCTTCGTACAACATGGAATGTTGCTGATTAGTCTTTTCTCTGTTTTGAACTTTCATCGTGAAAGGGTGTTTTTCTCTATCAAATTCCCAACATAGTAAAGCAACACCTGCTGTGCGAAAGAATAATGCAGTATATTTAGCTAGGGACTGATTCAATACTCTTTCAATGTGTATCAAGATTAAAATCAGTTGTGATGGCACAAAAACTAGAAGCCGTAGGCAGCACAAATGGCTTTACATTCGATGATGGATCTGACCATGACGGCGTTTCCAAGATTTTTGTTGGAGGTGGTCTTCAAGGAATTATTTACATGGAATTTGAATATGTAAAGAGTGGACGGCTCAAATTTGGATCACTCGTTGGTCGCCGTCATAGAGGTTTCATAGAGACGGTATGTAGGAGTCACACGTTTGTAAACAGAGATGAGACTTGGAATAATATATAATTGCGATGAAACCATCAAATCATTGCAATTAATTTTGAGTTGGAAATTGTTCCAATTGGTGTATTTATGATATTTGTTTTCACATCTTTTTCAGTTTGAGATTTACCATGTCAAAAATGAACATCTCGAATGCGTAGAGGGTTACTATGATCATCAATCCGGTTACATTCAAGGACTTCAGTTCAAAACCAATTTCAGGGTTTCAGAACTGATTGGATATGAAAAGGGTAATAAGTTTACACTCGAAGTTAAGGGAAAAAAGATCAGTGGCTTTCATGGATATATGAGGAAGAGAAACATCATCTCCCTTGGAGCATACTTTACTATGATTCTTCCTAGTAGATCGGACGTGAAAGGCGGCAAGGGAGGCCATCAGTGGGATGATGGAGCTAACCATGACGGTGTAACAAAGATTCATGTACGAGGTGGTTTTGAAGGCATTCAATATATCAAATTTAATTATGTCAAGAATGGAGATACCCAAGATGGACCAATCCATGGTATCTCGGGTAGCGGTTTCACGCAGACGGTATGCATTAAAATCACTCATTCCACTATTTGCTTAATTTGTGGTGACCAATTCTTTGTTTGGCAGTTTGAGATAAACCATTTTAACGATGAACATTTGGTTTACGTTGTGGGTTACTACGACGATGCATCTGGTGTAATTCAATCACTTCAGTTCAAAACTAACCTCAAGACTTCAGATGTTTTAGGATATGAAAAGGGTAAGAAGTTTTTACTAGCAGAAAAAGGTAAACAAATCATTGGCTTTCATGGATATGCTGACAAGAATCTCTATTCTCTCGGAGCATACTTCACAACGGTTTCTCTTACCAAATCCGAACGCCATGGTGGTTCTGAAGGCGTATACTGGGATGATGGTGTTTATGAAAGCATAAGAACGGTGTATGTTAGTTATGATACCAATAACGTAAAGAGTATCACGTTTCACTACCACAACCGCACAGTTATAGAGCGTCAACATGGGTGGCAGACTATACAAGATGATATGGAAGAAGAAGAGGTTATGTTCAAAACTGGGATACAATCACAACTAGGGAGGATTTTTCAAAAAAATAAAAATAAAAATGGTGCATTTAATTTATTTTACATATTTTTTTAAGATATCAGTACATTTTGATCCGTATTTTGAAAGTGTAAGTGTGTTTTTCGTTGACAAAATTGGCACCTAGAGGTAATTATATCGTGTTTTTTTATCCGGTAACAAAGAACACCATTTTCTTAAAGTGCACCGTCTATTTGCAAAATGTCACTATGTGTATTTTAGCCAATTCGTATCCCATACCAACATCATTACATATATATATATATATA
>OVBX01005107.1:0-13578 GCA_900406325.1 Erucastrum elatum
AGGTTGTGCACGTACCCTCTCTTCCTTGCTGCTGCACAAATGTATTTCGAGTCCACAAACTCCGGTGGAACGTCGTACAGGTGTCTCGAGATGGTGTCCCACACGCCTTTGGGTGCAAGAGCCACGTTCTCGTAGTAGAAAAACGGTGCCCTCTCAGCTATGGCTGGAAGAGATCTCTGAGTGATGAGTCCCGGCTCGTTAGGAACCCCGAATCCAATCATCGGATTAGGCAGGCGGAGCGGCTCGTCGTCAGCAGATGACCTGGACTCTCTTCTTGACTCCATCCGCCTCTTTTTGACGGTAGGCTGCATAAAGAAAATCCATGTTTCACAGAATCAGCATCCTTTTATGTACTTTGAAACGAAATAACTATAAAACGGACCAAGGAACCATACCTTTTGCTCTTCAGGGTCAGCATGAAACTCATCAAACTCACGAGCAATCTGAGCGGCACAAATNTCCTTTTCATGTACTTTGAAACGAAATAACTATAAAACGGACCAAGGAGTTTAACCATACATTTTGCTCTTCAGGGTCAGCATGAAACTCATCAAACTCACGAGCAATCTGAGCGGCACAAATGAAATCTGCGAGATCTCCAACGCTCACATCCTTTCCTGAAATTTTAATCAAATAATTATGCATAAATACCGTGAAGGAGACAACATATGATAGACATGCAAGAGAGATGTATATAAAAATCTAACAAGAGAGCTTACCACATCTCTCAATAGCTAGAGAAGCTTCCAACTCCGAGAATCCCATGTTCTTTAAAGAACGCAGTTGATTCCCGTTTTCAGGGGAGGAGTTTGGAACCCTCTGTCATTGTTAACATAGATGTTAAAAATGCAAATGCATTTGTATAACTGATTGGTGTGATGCTAAACACGTGTCATTACCTCATCATCAGAGCTAAAGAAATCAGCATACTTTTCATCATCTCCTTCAGACCATTCGAAGTCATCTTCTTCTTTGATTACAGGCGCTGCGTCTACCTACAAACCACCAGCAAAGTATAAACTATGTTATTAAAGTCATGAGACAAATATCTAAGGTACATTATTACTGTGAAGAGAGATATACCTTTGCATCATCACTTACTGGCGAGGAGATGAGGAGTGCATTTGCTATTTCTTCAATATTGTCTTCTCCTGCGACAATAAGACAGATGTAAAGAATCAAATAGAGTGCGTTATTTCTTAACTAAAGAGACAGAGAGAGATAAAGTGATTACCATGATCATGAATGGCTTTAATGACTTTCTCTTCCTCAAACCCCATTGCGAGGAAGTGATCTATAGTNTGTAAAGAATCAAATAGAGTGCGTTATTTCTTAACTAAAGAGACAGAGAGAGATAAAGTGATTACCATGCTCATGAATGGCTTTAATGACTTTCTCTTCCTCAAACCCCATTGCGAGGAAGTGATCTATAGTCTTGGACTTTGAAGAACTAGCTTCACAGTTAACCTTCACAAAGAAGAATTATAAGAGGACTGAGAAACACACGATGAACACATCAAAATTACAAGCAGGAGAAAGGATCCAAAGCGCTAGAAACTCACAGAGTACTTGGAGATAGCATCAATAAGCACCAAAGTATCTGCATTCGGTCCTGCAAAGTTTATTTTAACAACCACATCACTAAACAACCCTAAGCCAAACAAAAATCTGTTTTCACATAAGAATTACAAAAGGCAAAAGACGCACCATGTTCCTCGATTGCTCTAGCAATGTTCTCAGGAGAGAACCCCATATCAATGAGTGTAGCAAACAGCTCATCTGAAGAAGGGGCTGCTGCAGCTGCAGGTGGAGATGAGGGTGGAGTTGACTGGTAGTTATCAATCTGGAAAAAGTCATCATCACTGTTCCAGTCAGTAGAATCTTGCGCCTGCACATAAGTAGTTCACAAAAAAAAGTAAAGCTTTGATGAGACTAAGTCCATAAATGGCAGAAGAATGAAAAATAATAGCAATGTACCATCGTTAATGATCTTCTTCCGCTGAGTAAACCCTACAAAATTTAAACAGCTAAAAATTAAAACTTTTGTCTGGAGAAAGATCGAGTTTTGCATAGGAATCAGTGACGAAAAGTAGTTCAGTGAGATACTAATGCATGGCCTCAAAGTTTGCGAAAGACAAGTGTTCAAAAGGATCGAATTTTGAGAATAATTATTAGGCGGATCCTTAACAAAATTATCTTCTGTTTCAGACAGAGCTTAATGGTTTTCTAAGGAAGATAGAAACTATAGACAGGCGAAATCGAGTTTTAACGGCAACACGAACGGCGTTTGAATGTACGAAACCTAGAGAGATCGTGGAGGTGTGAGTTAGAGGAATTACCCAGAGGATTGCGGTCTAGAAGACACGGAGAGGACAGAAACGCTCTCGCAGGCCGGTGAAAGTCTAGGAATCGCCGGTCAGTGAGTCGCGTTTCGCCGTTTGTAGACTAGAGAAGCATCTCGGCAATGATGACAAGGATGATGAGCATGGAAACCATATGCTGTAATTTGATTCGCTCCGGTTTACTCGGATGATCCGGATACCAATTAATTTTTGGGTATCCATCCTTTATAATGGGCTTAATATATGGGCTTCTTTAGTTGGAATAATATTTGGGCTTTTCAGTGAATATAAGTTACTTTATCGTTGTCTCGTTTGAATGAACATGTGACTTTGATGTGACAACAAGTTGATACGAATTAGGACTTTACCATTTATAAACAAAAATGGTTACGACAAAAAGAGTGAATTTCGTACACGATAATGGACTAAACCATCACACAAATTGGCATTACTCACAGAATTGCGTACATCTACGTGCATGTAAACATTGATTTTATAGTTGACAATTGAAAAACATTAGTATAAAAAATTATTGTATTATACACGACTACTGTAATACAAATAGATTACATTTCATACATAAGAAAATGTAATAAACGTTACATCAGATCACGGGTAACGATTACATAATGGTGCAATTTTCAAATGGTACGACTTGCACGACTTGTTGGGGGCATATAACCAAATTCTACAGACTGCTAGAAAATATTGTTCATGTGACTTACAAGCTACGAGTTGTGATCTCTTCCGTGAATTCGCTATCCAACCATTTTTCTTCTGTAAAATATAAATAACTAAACCAGCAACGACAAAATACATCTCTAATCGTATAGATACTGCGACATTACCTACCTCACACCTAATATAGTCGAAGATAATGAAAAGGAGGACAAGAAATCAGTTACACGACATAGAATCACTTGAGATTTCTTATATATAATCACACTTTCAACTCCCAAAGCAAGATAAAATTAATAAAATAGTAACAGCAATTTCAGTGAATTTGGGGACCAATAGGCTTTTCAAAATCATGAAATATCAAAAAGAATAATTCACAAAGTTTTGTCAAAGTCAACTCATGGGATACATACATGTAGCAACGTGCTAATCTATACTCTAGCAGCCCTATATTCTTCCTTCCACCTGGGGCTGCATGCAAAGCGTATCTGCATCACGAGTTCAATACATAACTTTGAATCTTACTATACCAAATCAAATTCAAACCTTAAGGATCATCCTATTGTCATGCAACTCATGGATCTTTGAACATTCATGAGTTCGAATAAAAAATGATAAAATAGATTTTAAATAGCATTTGAGAAGATTCAATGAACACCATTAGATTTAACCAAAATTACGCTGCTTAATTTAAGGAACTCAAAATATAAAAGATTATCTTATGATGAGGTCTACGTGACATGCCTGTGACTGTATGGCAATTGGCAATTTTCTTGACTCTTCAAAATCCTTTGCCTGATAAATGGATTTTGGTTTTGTGTGGACCGAAGAGCTTACCAAGACCAGCTCAGTGCCTGAAAAGACCCGTGTTATGTTATAAAGTACAAACGAAAGATGATCAGATGTTTCTAGCAACTAAAGTACTGCACACAGACCTCACAGCCATTTAATGAAACTTCGAATTAATGCTAGAGAACATTAAGATTTTACTAGCAATCGACATAAACAAATTCGAAGTATTATTCTTGAACAATCAAAGCCAAATCGTAAGTGAAGATGCATGAACTATTAAAGAATTCTGAGTAACACGCATTATTCAAGAACAAATCAAAGCCGAATCGCAAGTAAAGTGTGACGATGCGGTCAATAGAACAAGCTGATCAAGCAAGTAAACCCCCATCAGCTTTTTGCTCATTTTCCAACTAAATTAAAATATAGCAAATGAGTAGAACATGCTTGAAGAGCAAGAGAGTTCCAAAGCTTTTTGTCCTCATCTAACTGTTTAACTGTATTATAGTTTCATAACTCATATGTGCAACAGTGCTTTTCTCTACTTATAAATATGAACATCGTGTTATCAGTTTCTCTTCATTCAAAATCTAAACACATTCTTCCTAGAACACAAAATATTTTAACATGCTAAAGATGTATAGACTAACCTTGAAATGTCTTGCCCTGAACCTTCTCCTTTTAATCTCTTGTGACGCTAGACACAGTGTGTACTGGAGAGGAACCCGCAGGTCTATGGCTGAAGGAGAGAGTTCCGGAACATTCAATGTCCTTGACTATGGTGCAAAAGGTGACGGGACAAGTGATGACACGAAGGTGAATGAGCATTTCTCTACGGTTATGCAGCATAGATAATGAATAGTACCGTCCAAAATTTAAAGATTTTGATGATCTACCATTTAATATTGCAGGCTTTTGAAGATGCTTGGAATGAAGTTTGTAAGGTGGCAGCATCCACATTGTTAGTTCCATCCGGTTCTACGTTCCTTGTTGGACCTGTCTCCTTCCTGGGAAAAGAGTGTAAAGAGAACATCGTGTTTCAGGTGAATTTCCAAGAAAATAAGAATAAAATAACAAAGAAATGTTATTCGAGCAACTTTAGTTATATAGTTGTGTATTTGGACATTGTGCAGTTAGATGGAAAGATCATAGCTCCAACAAGTTCGAATGCATGGGGATCAGGTCTCTTGCAGTGGATGGAATTCAAATCACTTACAGGAATCACTATAAAAGGAAAAGGAGTAATAGATGGACAAGGATCTGTATGGTGGAACAAGTCCCCTGACTATGATACAGCAGATGAGAACGATATGGTAATACTAAATTCAGTTTCCTTAGCTAAACAAAATTGAGATATCCAGATTGCTATAACCTCTGCTTCTTGTACCTTTTTTATTTGTGCCAGGTTAAGAATCAAGAGGGTGCGAAAATGCCAGGAACTAAACCAACAGTAAGTTTCATTTGATACGTCTCATGTATGGATATGCCATGCCAAGTAAAGTCAACATGTGAAACTTAACCAATTACCTTGGCTGATATATAGGCGTTGAGATTCTACGGAAGCAACGGTGTGATGGTTAATGGAATAACCATACAGAACAGCCCACAGACCCACCTCAAGTTTGATAACTGCGTAAACATTCAAGTGTCTGACTTCACAACTTCATCTCCTGGAGATTCTCCAAACACAGATGGAATCCACCTGCAAAACTCTCAAGATGCCGTTATTTACCGTAGCACGCTGGCTTGTGGTAACCACAGACTTCAAACATACCCCATTTTGTTTAAATTATATATATTACAAGTATCTTATTCTTAATTAGATAGAGTCCTAAACAATTTCTTGCATTCTACAGGAGATGACTGTATATCAATTCAAACTGGATGCTCGAACATCTACATACATGATGTAGACTGTGGGCCTGGCCACGGAATTAGCATTGGAGGACTAGGAAAGGAGAACACAAAGGCGTGTGTTTCAAACATCACTGTCCGTGATGTCACAATGCATGAAACTACCAATGGTGTTCGAATAAAATCATGGCAGGTAAATTCCCCTACACAAATATTTTCATGACAAAACAAAGGTAAAGACAACTCATAGGAGCATGCAATAACAGCTCAAAGATGCTGACAACTTTCTATTATGTTTAATGGTAGGGAGGGTCAGGGTCCGTAAAACAAGTAATGTTTTCAAATATACAAGTCAGCGAAGTAGCAAATCCTATTATAATAGATCAATATTACTGCGATGGTGGAGGATGCCATAATGAAACTTCGGCAGTCGCTGTATCAAACATAAACTACATAAACATAAAAGGTACCTACACAAGGGAACCTGTACGGTTTGCATGCAGTGATAGCTTGCCATGCACAGGGATCTCACTGTCGACCATAGAGCTTAAGCCGGCCACAGATAAAGCAAGTTCAATTGAGCCTTTCTGCTGGGAAGCACTCGGTGAACTGAAAACTGAAACTCTTCCTCCAATTCAATGTTTGAAAACAGAAAAGTCTACAAGTCAGTCTTCCAATGATGCTTGCTGATATTAGAGCAAGATATAATGTAAAATACTAAGATAGGATCATAGGAATCATACGAATAAAAAGGATTTATTCCCTTAGTTTGTCTAATACTAGTTTGTATAAATCAAATGCAGTCATAATGTAGCATATTGCATGTTAATGTATTGTATACTCTATTATAGATATTTGGAGTTATCGACCCATAACCTAAGGAAGAATTTTATCCGTCAGGTAACAATCTCATAATGACTTTTGTACCAGTTACAGAAAAATCACAAGCTATATAATACTCCATAAAACAAGTTATGTCATCTGAGAGATGCAGAGAAAATGTACGCTAAACAGCATACAAAGGTCTATTTACCTAAGATTCCAACACATGTAAACGGTAATGCATTTTAGTTTGTAACAAAGATAAACCATGACGTGGTAGAGCTTAGTAGGCAAGAACATTGTAAACGCAGTTCCCAAGCTCAAGCTAAAAGGCCAACATTATATAACAGCGCAAACAAACAATCTGAATAATATATTACTCTGGCAAAAAAGATTCTGACATAAATGATATGTGTTACAACCGTACATCCTGTTTGGGAGTTTTGCATCACACAAAGTGATGCACTCCTCTGGATTGTGAAAGGCATACGTGTTTCTTGTCATTGTCTGCTTCCCATACCATTGTTAAATCCTGCAGCGAAAGATATGAAGAAAAAAAGTTCACAACAAAATGCCAAGAGAACAAAAAAATAATACCTCGAACTTAGAAATAACAATTTTACCCATATCCCTATTCGAAGATGAAACGAGAATTGAGCGAGAATGTCTCATCGACGTTTGCCAAAACCAACTCCTGCTTTCCTTTTCTGTCGTGCTTGTACTTTCTCAGGGCTTGGCAATCCAGTTTTTTCTTCGTACTTCTTTTCCAGAGCCTGCGGAACAAAACTTGTCAGGACTACTTATGCAAAGACGTCCACCAAGAGTCACTACCAAAGGTACAAAACGTGATTGTATCCAAGATTTAACTACAGGTTAGCATAGCATTAGGCTCTGTCCTGCTACAGTTTGTACTCACCTCTAACTCTTCACGAATGGTGTCAAGAACGTCATCCGTCATTCTGTCGAAGAAGAGAACTCCCTGTCATTGACATATATCCTTCAGTCAGACCCAAACGAAAAGCTCACAAGTGATACTCAAAGACAGAAACACCAAGCTCATTCATGAAAACAAATAAGATTGCATGCCCAGTAATACACTAACACACAATGTACTAAAAAAGGATAGGGTCTCACGAGTGAATAAGCAAATACCAAAAATATATCAGCTTATCTCTGGTTTCTTCCAGTTGTTTGTACATAAACACAACTTTAGCCATTAAACTCTCTACTTCTTTGCTTTGTGTTTGATGTTCAATCAAGCAATGAGATCAAAAATGAAAGTGGAGAAAGAACCTCTAGGTGATCGTATTCATGCTGAAAGATTCGTGCAGGTAAACGTGATAGACTGATTGAAAACTTAGCACCAGTAATGTCCCTTGCGTCAATCTTGACAGATTGTGGTCTCTGGAAAAAAAAAATAGCAAAAACCAATATCCTGAAAAAAAAATGAAGGGGGGAATATAGTAAAACAGAAGTCGAGAAAGGCTAAACATACAACAACATCAGCATAGATCCCAGGGAAGGATAGGCATCCTTCGTTAAACGGTACTAATTTATCAGAATATTTATTGATTTTCGGGTTCACAAGAACAATCTCTTCTCCTTCACCAGATTCCCCAGCCGGATTAAACACCATGAGCTGAACATTGAGCCCCACTTGTGGTGCTGAGAGGCCGATGCCATCAGTCCTGTTCAACAGCAAGGAATCACAGTGTCGTCAATCTCAGTCTATTTTGTGATTAATCAAAAGAAATGACATTTTTATATCAATTTCGAATTTATATGAACCAAAACATATATTAATTAACAAACACTTTTAGTCTAAAATTAGTAAACGTATAACTGACTTATTACTTGTACATAATATCGAACATAGCATCGGCCAAGTTCTTCAAATTCTCGTCGAAAACACCAATCCTCTTGCTCTTAGCTCGTAAGATAGGATCCGGATACTCAACGATCTTCAACGGCGTCTCAAATTGAAGATCGGAAGCTATATATACACATTATCAACGAACAAGTTACACTCAACTCAATCACAGGCAATATCATCGCAGTGAGTAATAAGAAGTTACCAGAAGCTATTTCAGATTCCTTGCGCGAGACGCGCTTTACTTCAGCTCGGATTGGAGATGTCAACGGTCCGGTTCGGTTCGCGGCGGAGGAGGAGGAGGAGAACATGACGGTGGATTTGAGCTGACCGTAGCCGGCGAAGAGATTCGTAGCGCGGCGAGAGAAAACCGGTGATAAGAGGCGAGAGAGAGGTGGAGCTTGGAGGAAACAGTTACAAACGGCCATGGCTAGCTAAACACGAAAGAGTAACTTTCGGGATTTTGTGTGGAGAGAAGATTAAAGACTAAGGATTGAGTAGCTTTTTATGTAATATCGTTCTTTTTTAGGGACTAGTATGCAATTAAAAGATTATAAGGTGGCTATTTTTAAATTATTGTAACTTTACTGGGTGATAATTAAATATATTAGGAACAATTGTACCAGATTGGTAAATAAAGATTTCTAAAATTAGATTGGATCTTTTGCGGGAAGAGAGACATTTTCTCTTCGAAACTCGCGGCTTGCTCTACAGTAGATCCTTCTTTGGAGCTTCTTCGAAAGGTAAACTTTGTTCTTCTTCTTCCTCCTCCTCGATTCATATTCTCTGTATCATCGTTTCTCAACATCTCTGGTATATTAACTTGTTTCGGTATTGATCTCCATCAGTAACAGATTGATAGATAGATGTTGATTTTGATTTGATTAGTCAAGTTTGAATCGTGATAAGAATTTGCTTTGTATATGATCTTGTGAAAGTTAAGATCCATTGATTGTCGATGTTGTTTCAATCCATAAGAGTTTTCTTTTTGTGTTGAGATTGTTTGGACTTTGTGTGAGATTGTGTTGCTGCAGATTTGATTTAATCAATTTTTTAACAAAGATATTTTGTTTTGCTGTGTTGTGATAGGTAAAGGAAGATGGGGCTTAACTTCACGAAGCTGTTCAGCAGGCTTTTCGCCAAGAAAGAAATGAGGATTCTGATGGTTGGTCTTGATGCTGCTGGTAAGACCACTATCCTCTACAAGCTCAAGCTTGGCGAAATTGTCACCACCATCCCCACCATCGGTTAGTTTTTATCTATTATTCCAAAGTCCTTTTCAACGTGTATCTAGCTAGATGCATCTTACTTGTTTTATGTAATCATCTCCTAGTAGGTCTCGATTCTATGTGTTAATGGAAGTTTTTTTGGTTCTTGGAGTTTGATGTTGAAGAGGTTTTTTTTTTGTTTGCAGGATTCAATGTGGAGACTGTTGAGTACAAGAACATCAGTTTCACTGTTTGGGATGTGGGAGGTCAGGACAAGGTACACTTTCTATTACTCTTGTTCGAAATCATGATAGTGTGTTATTTCTTATCCACATCACGTTTCTCAAGCTGCTCAACATGTCAATGATATCCTCCGCAAGTACTGATGTTCGGTTATATGTATCATGTACACTTTAAGTTAGAATGATATTATCTACTAGTTATCTACATTCGCGTGCTTTTTATCTCCTTTCCAGTTGTTAAATGTTTTTTTTTTCTCTTTTTCTTGTTTTTTTACATAAAGATTAAGAATGCGCCTTCTTTTGCAAAACAGATTCGTCCCCTGTGGAGGCACTACTTCCAGAACACTCAAGGGCTTATATTCGTGGTTGATAGCAACGACAGGGACCGAGTTGTGGAGGCTAGGGATGAGTTACATCGCATGTTGAACGAGGTTAGCTTTTTTCTTTATGGTTTAGTCGTGTATAACACTCTTAAGACAGAAACACCTTTCCATAATATTTAATTAATTAAACCATGTTTGCAGGATGAACTAAGGGATGCTGTCCTTCTCGTGTTTGCTAACAAACAAGATCTTCCCAACGCAATGAATGCTGCGGAAATAACCGACAAGCTTGGCCTTCACTCTCTTCGCCAGCGCCACTGGTAACGTTATCTTCTTTCAAGTGTTTAGATTGATCTCACTATGGTAGAATGTAACCCTTATGATTTTTTTCTTCAACAGGTACATTCAAAGCACATGTGCCACATCTGGGGAAGGTCTTTATGAAGGCCTTGATTGGCTCTCCAACAACATCGCTAACAAGGTAACTTAACTATATACACCATTTCTTAAAACTAAATAGAAATTCTTTTGCAAGTATTGATGCACATAAATAGGAATTTTTGGGGATTCAGATTGTATGTTCATCTCCATATGCAAACTCGGGCAACAATAGTATACTGTTCACGTGTTATAGACACGTTGCTCAGGTATGATTCGTGAGTACTGATTAAACCTTCATTTTGATTTGAGTAGGCATGATGAAGCTGCTAGAACACGTTTTTGCAACTTGGAAGCGACCATTAGTGATTGTGGAGAAGAGAATGAAGAAAAACAAGTATTGTGTCTGATGTTGTTTCAACTGTCCGTTGATATCTCTGACCTTATCTGTGTAGCCTCTAAAACTCACCTCTACTCTTTTTACCGTTTAATGGATTTTTGTCTTTGAAGTTTTTTATTTTTACAATCTCGTTTGACGTTGTGTTTCCAAATACATATTTATTGAAGCTTGGTAAGCAGTAGAGATGTTACCCTCCTTTTTTTATGTAACCATATATATATAAGACAAAAGTATCGAAAGATTACACACCGAATAATGAAACTTCTGTTTTGACGTTCTAGATAATGAAAGACCATTGCCCACACAATTATATATCATGTGAATTTGAGTATCTACTACAACTAGAGACGCACACACTAAGATCATTCAAAAGAGTTCTGTTTCTCCTTTTTCACTTGTCATGCACATGTCTCTCTCTCTCAGACAAAAGAACACCGCATGGTTTGTGTAGCTTTTGGAATTTAGTCATCAGCTGGATCTTGTGGACTTTCTTCAGCATTGCGTTTGATAACGATGACTGGGCACTCTGCATGCTTCACACAAAACTCACTCACCGTTCCAACAAACACCCTGTCCATATAGCAATAAGTGTGAACTGGTTACACAATAGCCTGAGGTTTCAAAACTCTAATAATGTACGAAATGCAAGTTCCACCAACTTCTATAAAACATAAGTTAGTTCAAATCATGATTATCTTGCAGTAAAATGTCTAATATAACATGGACAAGTGTTTTTATGCATGTGAAAACATCAACAGAAACTATTAGATAACCGAGAGCAGGATTCTGGTGGTGAATCGATGCCAAAAAAAACACCAAATGACGAGTTTATACAGGTATAAAGCATAAAGAAATAAAGTCTAGTTGAGGAGGTGTACGTACTTCTGAAATGGACCGAGACCACGACTCCCCACAACCAGAAAGTCTGGCCTGACACGCCTCACTTCATGGCATATCACTTCCGTGGGATCACCTTTCCTGATCCAAGCCTCACACCCAACCTACAAGTTTCAACAACTTATACATATCAAAAGCTACTTCTGGATTTTGTGAGATTATGATATACAAGTGAAGGACATCAAGATATATTGAAAGAGTCAAAGAAAGAGTGTTTTTACCCCAATCTCATGACATCTGTTAACAAAAAACTCAAGAAGGTGAAGTCCTTTAGCCTTGTTACGCTCCCTCATGTTTCGGAAATCATCAGGGGATGCATATATGCTGTCCACGTCATCAAAACCTGGTTCCCAATTCATGATCAATACAAAGTAACATCAGCTTCCCTTCCTATATATATATCTAACAATTGGTAATATTATAAGCTAATCAAACTCGAGATTATTCGAGCAAATCACAAACACAATCCTTCTGAAAACAAGCATACACGAACCAATAACGATCTACTAAAACCCTAAACAAACCAATCGTACATCACTATCATCAAAACTACGCGGAGAGTCAAATTCAAAGTATCTCGAGGAAGCGAAATAGACGGTAGTAGAGAATAGAGGATGATAACCGTCTGCGTCCTGGACTTGAGCGTGAAGCAGTAGAAGCTTGTAGTCAGAGGTGTTTTTCCGAACGATCTTCCTCAGTGTCCACTCGAACGCCTTCTTGCTGCTTATCGACGCGTGAGGGTAGCCTTTGATCGTCGACTCGTTCACCGCCACCATCACTCGAGTCGGCTCGCTCTCCATTTCCGAAAATCGTCGGCTCTGTCTCGTTTTCTCTAGAGGGAGGGGAAGAAGGCGGTGAAGAGGCACAATCAAATCGAGTAGGGTGGACCACAGAGTCCTCTGAAAATAGAAGATGTATCGTGCACGGACGGCGCATATTAGATCGTGATAGTGCAGTGATTAAGGAAGCTTGCTAAAATACGCGGGGTCGGTTCAAGGACGAGCAGCCACCTCAAATAAATCACCTTTGAACCTTTAGTAATGGGCCTCGTAATAAGCCCAACAATAGAGGTTATTAATGTAGCCCATTAAACTGATCTTTCCTAGGATCCTATAAATAATCATAATTTAGTGGATCGAGCTTAAACCATATTAATTGAAGATGAAATCGTATGAATCCCTAAAAATACCATGGTTTGTTGGATGAACTAAATTGTCAACTACTTATTAATGTGCACTATCAAATTTGACACATAAATTTGGTTATTTATGCGATTTGACTTTGCTAACTAATAATTATAGAGCATACATGGACTATGGAAAATTCACATTATATATCCTCCGAAATTTCAAAAATATTAAACTAAAAGATTCCTACAACGTTTTTGTGATTGAATCATTGAATCCCAGTGAATGAAACTCGACCAAATCCAAGATGACCAATCTGATACAGCTCTAACCACACTCTCTCGGCTTCGACTCTTGCACTTATTCTCGACTCATCGTCTCCTCTACTCGCCTCCTCCTTCGTCAAACTCCCATCTCTCTCCACCACGAACCGGTGATCATCATAATCTCCGCCGCCACAGCATCCTACGACACCACCACCGCATTTCTCATCTCCCTCATGATCATCAACATCTTGACCGTTCCCGCGGCCTTGTCTAATGTGTAGCTTCCGCTTCTTCTTCTTCTTCTTATTCCGGCTCCGACCGAGACATCGCCGTCCGATCATCCACGGGACTTTAACGAAAGTGAGAGTGAGAAAGTTTATGA
>OVBX01005110.1:0-13575 GCA_900406325.1 Erucastrum elatum
CCCTAGAGAAGCCACGCGAATATTAAAAGAGCTCCACGACGGGGAATGTGGTTCCCACTCCAGTGGACAGAGCCTTGTTCTCAGAGCAAGGAGGGCCGGTTATTATTGGCCAACCATGGCGAATGACTCCCTCAAACAGGCTAAAACGTGCAGCCAATGCCAAAAACACCCCCCAATCTCCAACTTGCCACCAGAGAACCTAAAATCCCTAAGCTCACCTTGGCCTTTTCGCAAATGGGGCATGGACATCGTGGGAAAATTCCCTATGGCGCCGGGGCAAAAGGTCTTTCTCCTAGTAATGACCGATTACTTTACGAAATGGGTAGAAGCCAAAGGCTTGGCCAAAAATCACGGATCTCAAGATCAGGAAGTTCATCTGGACGAACATAATAACCCCCTTCGGAGCACCTCAGGAGATTGTGACCGACAATGGACCCCAATTTACCAGAAACGACATCCAAGACTTCTGCAAGGAATGAGACATTAAACTCTCATACTCGGCACCAAGACACCCCCAGTCGAACGGACAAGCAGAGTCGACCAACAAAACGGTGGTGAACATGCTCAAGAAGCATTTGGAGAAGGCTCATGGGCGATGGGCAGAAGAGTTACATGGATTTCTCTGGGCCTATTGGACAACTCCGAAGACGGCTACACAAGAAACCCCTTTCTCACTCGTCTATGGCACCGAATCCGCAATACCCACCGAGGTGCATGTTAAGACCACGATCTCCAACATCCTAACTCCAAAAGAGAATGACGAGCTGATGTACCTAAGTCTAGACCTACTAGATGAGAAAAGAGAAGCAGCCCACCTAAGAAACGCATCATACCAAATAAAAGCAGCCAAGAGTTACAACAAGAAGGTGAGATCCAGAACCTTCCAAGAAGGAGACTGGGTTCTAAGGCGAGTCTGCAACCATACAAGAGACAAATCAGCCGGAAAACTAGCCCCCGGATGGGAGGGGCCCTACCAGGTAATAGGGGTGCAAGGTGCAGGAGCCTACAAGCTGCAAGACAGCAAAGGTAATGTTCAACCCAACTGCTGGATCGCCTTGCACCTCAAATTCTACCATTTCTAAAAGCAAGATCTTCGGATTAAGCTTTATATATACTATTATACTATATATTTAAGTATCTTGGTTTTCCTACTCCTATGTATAACGAGAACGTCTTTAGACTAGGCTTATAAAATACAATTGGTTTCGACTAAAAGGAGTTAAGGGAATACTAATATACTTAAAGGGGCATATTAGCTGGATCGGGACCTTAGGGACCTCAGATCTTAGCTAGCCCCCTAGCTTGTGAGGCAACTCACTATAGGTGCAGACATATATNAACTCACTATAGGTGCATACATATATGGAAGGGGTCTGATCAGCCCTGTACCGATGTCTGCACAACAGGGCCCCGCGTAAAGGCCTATAGCCAAGAGTTATGCGGGGACCACGTACTAAATGCTACCCAAACCCTCGTTAAAAAAGCTATGAGCTAAACACACGTAGGGGGCATAACGTACACGGCCAAGTACTGTAATCATATTCTGGCGGCTGATATGCAGGGAGCAAAGTGCAAATAACCGGTTAAGCATAAACAATTTAATACCTATCCAGACGTGGAAGGTAGTGTGTCTGGGTTGAAGCCGCCTTGCGTGGGGGGGGGGCACCCCAGACCACAGTAAGTCTGAGAGTGACCTTTCTGCAGAAAAGGTAGAGTGCAGCATTGAGATTTTCGAGAATGGTCTATGCCCACGGGTAGCACAGTGCGACTTCTCAATTCAGATCGAGAGTGGCGCGCCTCCGGGCAGCAGAGAGCGATCAAAAAGACTCCCCAAAAGAATAAAAAGTCCAAGACCTTCGGATCCGAAGACCCTAAGGGTCCAAAGAACCTCAAGGTTTCATAGACCTAAGGGTCCAGAGAACCTCAAGGTTCCTTAAGACCTCAGGGTCTAAAGAACCTCAGGGTTCCATAGACCTAAGGGTCTAGAGAACCTCAAGGTTCCTTAGACCTCAGGGTCCAAAGAACCTCAAGATTCCGCAACATCCGGGTCAAGAACCTTAAGGCTCATAACGACCTCAGGATCTCGGATCTCTCAAGATCCAATGTTTCCATCACGGTCCAAAGCCTCCGGGTCCAAAATGATTATAGGTTCCTTGGAACCTTCGGGTCCATCGAAACATATAGGCCTTTAAGGAATCTCCAGATTCGTAAAGATCACCTAAAAGAATTAAAGACCTTTGAGTCTGAAAGACCCTCGGGATCAAAGACTCAAAAAGTCCTGATACCAACTTCGAAAAATTACCAAAGGTCTTAGGATCCTAAGGTATTAAACTCCAGGTTCGGAATATATCCTAAACCATGGCTCCAAGACCCACAGGCTAATCCAGACCTCAGGGTTCAATGGGCAAAAACCCCCGGGTCCAAAAGAAGGCCTCAGGGCCCAGGTAAGGAACCTAAGGGTTCTAGATCCTAAGAACTCCCAAGTTCGAAGGTCCGAAAACCTAAGGGTTCGAACCAGGCTGGAACTCACTAGTTCCCGGCGACGATCTTACTAAAACTCATGCTTTATAGACTGAATTACAAGATCTAATGCTTTGATATTCTCAGGTCCTTGTTCTGATCATTGGCAGGACTCAAGTCCTAAAGACGATTTTGATACAAATTCAAAAAGCAAACGGTCCAATAAATACAGGCCACAAAGGACAATCGTTACAAGATGAAAATCCCTAAGGTCTACCACGCCCGGCCGAAGGAATAGCAGGCTCATCTTTAAACGTGAGGGGCTCGGCACCCTTAAGCGCTGCTTCAGTCGAAACCACCATCTTAAACTGAGGGAATTCTCTGGATAGATCTCATCAGGAAGTCTGTCCTCAGGAGCCATTCCCTCATTACCTCCCAACGGGCAACCATCCTTGCCCCACTCACGGCCATGATCTTCTCGTTCCTCAAAGTCTCCACCTCAGATCGAAGCACTGCGACGGCTTCTTCTAATTCCTGATTCTCTCGACTCAGTCGAAGGGACTCAGCCGAAGCAGCCTCTACCGAACCTTCGATGGCCCGGATCTTATCCTGTAGGTCCCGGAGTTCCAATTCCGTAGCAACTCGTTTATCCTTCTCACGGGATAATTGTCTGGACAATTCCACCGTCTTGTCCCGATTAGTGCCCTCCTTTGCCATCCAGTCCTTCAAGTGATGTTGTTGTGAAAGGATATGTATTCGAAGAAAAACGTGAACCAAAGGTTCAAAACAAGAGGCCAAAAGATTGCTATCTACCTGAAGAAGCCCGCTCTGAATCTGCCGCACCACCTCTGAAGAACTCTTATCCGGAGAAAGAACCTGCATCTCGGAAAATACGCTTTTGTTCAAGTTATCTAAAACCGTCGATAGCCCTCCAAGCAAACATCCGCTCAATGGTGGTTGTTGACTCATCAGACTCAAATCCTCCCTCGATCCATGGTCCCGACTGGCGGAAGTATCCTCACTTCCCATCATCTTGTGCTTGCTTCCAATAGTCACACCCCCTCTATCAGCCACCTCCTTGATAGGTAAACCCTTCTTTGCTGAGATCGCATCGGTGGCCCTCTTGAAAGAAGTTATTGGATCCTCCGAATCCTCCTCCATCATACCCCCTAGCCGTAAAATTCACACGGTCAACCCAGCAATAAAAGATCCGATGCATTCTATGAAGAAAGATTTACCCCATAGTTTGCTACGGCGTAACACCTCTGGGCTAAGGAGATGAGTCACTAGGCGTCGCTCGACAAGAATCTGCCTTGCACTAAGAACATTATCCTTCCCATCGGCGGGAGCAAGATGAGTTCCCTCTGCAAAAGAATCAAAGAGAAATAAGCAGAATTCGACTACAGATGGCAAAACATTCTTTACCTATGAAGTTCCATCGGTAGAAAGATCCAGGAAGGGTCATGAAAATATATTTCTCGGGCCACCTTTTCTCGAAGGCCAGCCCCTTACGATCGGTTTTGGATAGCTCCTCAACTATGGGAAGACCCGCGCGAGGACGAAGATGGAAACGCCCTTCGTTACCATTAATCGGAGCCAAGTGATAGGCGAAGAGGACCTCATTAACCCCCAAGGTCAAATTCTCTTCATCACCCAAGTTCTGGATCGCCACAAGAATACGCCAAGCTGGAGGATTGAGCTGGGAATGCGATATATCAAAATAGTTGCAAATGTTTGCGATCAGCAATGGCACGTCGCCTCTGAAACCTAATTCAAAGAAAGCTTCATAAACAGCAATCTCTTCGGGCATACCGCCGGAAGCACGTTCCGATGGCTCGGGAATACGGAGAACAACAGAGGAGGAGAGCGCGTATTTCCTCCGCAGGTTACGTACTTCATCCTCTCCAATCGTCTTCCCCAAATCCCTTACCTCTACCATTATAATAAAAGAAGAAGAAGAAGAATCTGAGTGCGACTTTAAAGATTAAGAAAGGAGGAAACGATGAAGACGATCAGAAATCTAGAACATATTTTTATATCATCATCAGGAAAAAAGAGCCGTTAGACATTACCCCGGGGAGGTTGCCAAATTCAAAATCTCGCAGCTTCGAGGCAGATTTTTGAAAATCAAATCATCTCCCTGGATCTTTCGAGATTACAGCCCCCGAAAAGGAAAAAAAATCTGGATCGGCGAGACTCATTCAAATCAATCTTTAAAACTTCGAATCAGAAATTTCCAAGTCAGCATTCTAACCAAGCTATTGCGCTCCGGACTTCGGATCGAATTACGGTTTTGCCCCTTCTCCTGCTTGAGGAATTGACACCAAGGTCCAAGATTACACGTTATCCCTTGATTCCTACGAAGCAATCAAGGAATAAGGGGCAAACAGTTGAGGAAAAATATCCAAGGATAAAGATTTCTCCAGCCTCCGAAGGGGCCTCGACTTCCGGATCCTCATTTGAGAAGGACCGGATCCTCACTTGAGAAGGACCCAGGGTCCTTCCTCTGCTTAAAGACCCAATCTCTGCTAGGAAGCTCCAGGATTCAACATCTATCAATAGGATCCAGGGTCCATTTCCCACAAAGAGGTACCAGGGCCTAGCCCTTGCCGAGAAGAACCAGGGTCCGACCCCTCGCGACATTATGGAAGTTTTCCAGCTGCGGGAAAACTTCTGTTTTCCGGATATGGAAGAGTTCGCCCTACCTTAAGCCGACATATATCAACTATAAAAAGGGATCCCAAACCCTAGAACAAGGGATCGACATTCAGAGGCTTAGAGATTAGAGATTAGGCTAGAAAACTAGGGTTTATACACCCAAGATGTTGTAACGCTAAAGATACTCAATAATACATCTCTTTGCCACGATTTCTATTCTAAACATACATAAACTCGTACCTGTTCATTAGTCTTCTTGTGTTCCGTAGTACTTAAACAGCCCTACACAAAAATATCATAACATAATGTACACGGCCAAGTACTATAATCAGATTCTAGCGGCTGATATGAAGGAAGCAAAGTGCAAAAAACCGGTTAAGCACAAACAATTTAATACCTATCCAAACGTGGAAGGTAGTGTGTCTGGGTTGAAGTCGCCTTGCGCGCGCGCGGGCGGGGGGGGGGGGGGGGGGGGGGGGGGNAGTGCGATCAAAAAGACTCCCCAAAAGCATAAAGTCCAAAGACCTTAGGGTCCACAGACCTAAGTGTGCAAGACCTCAGGGTCCAAAGAACCTCAGGGTTTCACAAACCTAAGTGTCCAAGACCTCAGGGTCCAAAGAACCTCAGGGTTCCATAGACCTCAAGGTCAAAGACCTCAGGGTCCAGAGAACCTCAGTGTTCCATAGACCTCAGGGTCCCAAGACCTCAGGGTCCAGAGAACCTCAGGATTCCATACGACCTCAGGGACCAAGACCTCAGGGTCCAAAGAACCTCAGGGTTCTATACGACCTCAGGGTTTTGAAGAACCCCAAGGTTCTATAAGACATTAAGGTCCGCAACCTCTGGTATAAGAACCTCAGGGTTCAGAACAACCCCAGGGTCTCGAATCTCTCATGATTCAATGTTGCCATCGCGGTCTGGAATCTCCGGGTTCAAAATGATTCAGGACTCTTTGGAACCCTCGGGTCCACCAAAACCAATAGGCCTTTAAGGAATATCCGGATTCGTAAAGATCACCTAAAAAAATCGAAGGCTTTCAAGCCTAAAAGAACCTCGGGATCAAGGATTTCAAAAATCCTGATACCAACCTCGGAGAACTACCAAAGATCTTAGGATCCAAAGGTATTAACCTCCAGGTTCGGGATATTCCCTAAGATTAAGACCAAGGTTCCAGGACCCACAGGTTAACCAAAACCTCAGGGTTCAATAGACAGACCTCCAGGTTCAAAAATGGCCTCAGGGCCTAGGTAAGGAACCTAAGGGTTCTAGACCCCAAGAACTTCCGAGTTCAAGGGTCCGAGAACCTCATGGTTTGAATCAAGCTGGAACTCTCTAGTTCCCGGCAACGATCTTACATTCCTCAAACTAAAACTCAAGTTTTTAAGACTGGATTACAAGATCTAATGCTTTGTCAAATAATTTCAGGTCCTTGATCTAATCTTTAACAGGACTCAGGTCCTAGACGACGACTTCCTACAAGGATCGGTCCCTCCTGTAAATCACTCAACCATTCACACGACTTGCCAAGCAACTATGGCTCGAAAGCCATAAGCACCCCTACCAAGAAGCAATCTCGATACGAAATGCAAGTTCGAGAAACAAAAGATGGAGTAGAGGCGAAAAAGCAATAAATATTATAGCTATTAAAGGTTCTTATTCAAAAGGAGAAAAGCCATCAAAAATCCAGAAGAAGACAACAACATAAAGCAAGAAAAACATAAATATTGCAAATTAATCAAAGGTTCGGCTCCCGACGAAACGGAGGGAAAACGCCGAGTCCACCTTCATTGCTCTCCAAATTCCGGATGGGACCTCCAACAGGCCCCCATCGGCCGGATCCTCCAAACAGCCTACGTTGGTCGACATCCCTTTCCGACCATTCTTTCATAAGATCTCAACAAGCTTGTTCTCGAGCCCTTTGCACGGTGAGAGCCTGGTTGGAGATCACTTCTCGAAGCTGCCTCCGGAGAAAAATAATCTCCTCATGCGGAGGAACACGCCGACCTAAACTGGGAAACCTGTTTCCCCTGATATTCCTCGGAGCCAAGGAAGCCGCCGTAGAAGGAATAGAGGGAGACGAAGCACAAGGTTTTCTCCTCTGAGGCCTGGCCCTACAGTATTCCTCATACACCGACAATATTTAAGCAGTAGGGATCCCACCTGGAAAACCAATATATCACCGAGTTACGACCGCATCATAGAAAAGAAAGAAGAAAAAAGGAGAAGTCCATTACCCCAAATACGGCTGTGATGCAGCGATATCGGATGCAGCGATATCGGATGCATCAAAAACAGAATCCAACGAAAGCGCCTGGGAATGCCTTGCGCCAACTTCGCCAAAGTCTCCCCAGCCTGAACGATCGGTCGAGCCACCTCTGCAAAAACCCAAGACGAATCAGTAAACGTGACACTCATATCTGGGAAGATAGAAATAACTTACCCACTGGACGCCAGAAGCAAGGATAGCTAGGAACGTCGCCGACCTTCATAAACATATACCTCATATCCCAAGAATTGTTCGTAGGAAAGCTACCACGAATACCCCGAGGAGGCTCGTCTACTAGAGGTTCACCATCACGGGAACATATCTGATAGAAGCCCTTCTTGCTCGACAAGGGAACAAGGGAGTAAGAGTACAGAACCTCAGATAATCCAAAGGGAATACTATGAAGTTCCCCTAACACCTGAATAGCCATCAAAGTACGCCATGTAGCGGGTGTAAACTGCGAAGGAGAACATCCAAAGTATGATGCCACTTCCGCAATCAAAGAAGGGATACCTCCTCTAAAACCGGCCTCTAAATAAGCTTCAAAAATTGCTATCTCGCCCCTTCCACCGTTAGGAGCTCGTTCAAACTCTCTCGCACACCTTATTCCCATCGCATCGTGTAAGGAGTACCTACGACGGATCTCCGTCAAATCCTATTTCTCAATGTCCGACTTCGGACCATCTTTATCCTCGCTCAAGGCATCGAAGAAGCGAAAGCGACATGGGCGAGTAGGAGCCATAGGAATCCCTTCATCATCCACTCCCGAGACCACGCTAGGGGCCAGAACTGGGGAATCAAAGGGGTCACCAAACAAGCGTTGGGGCAGGACATGTCCCCCAACACTGGGAGCAGGAAACGATCTCATGAAAGTCGGGTCGCTCGACATTGGCTTCGGATAAAGGAGAATGGGTAAAACCTAAGTTCGTGCCATCCAAGGGCATTGGAGCATCCAAATATATACCCGGAACAATTTTCCATTTTTTGCTGCATAAATGGAAGGGAAAAAATGGAAAGGAAGAAAAAGGGAAAGACAAGAAAATTGGGAAGGTCGGCCATAAATCCTCATTCAGAAAACTTCCAAAAATCACCTTCCGAATATTCAGCTGACCTAGCACCTTTGCAACCAGGCCGCAATCCTTATTTTTCCTAAGGCCCATTCCGTCCAAACTATCACGTCCCATACCTCACTTCGGGCTACAACAGGACTATGGCTCTTCTCCTGCTTGAAGAAATAATGCCAAGGTCCAAGATTACATGTTATCCCTTGATTCCCACGAAGCAATCAAGGAATAAGGGGCAAACTGTTGGGAAAATATATCCAAGGCTAAAGATTTCTCCAGCCTCCGAAGGGGCCCTTGATTTCCAGACCCTCCTCCAAAGGAAGATTCGAGGTCCAGTCCCCACTAGAAAGTTCCAGGGTCCAATTCCGATTAAGAGGTTCTAGGGCCCAGTCCCCACTAAGAATTCTCAGGGCCTAGCCCATGCCAGAAGGAACCAGGGTCCGACCCTCCGCAGCAATAATGGAAGTTTCCAGTCATGGGAAAACTTCTATTTCCACGGATACTAGGGCTTTCGCCCTACTGCAGCCGACATACATCGACTATAAAAGGGGAGCCCAAACCCTAGAACAAGGGATCGACATTCTGAGGCTTAGAGACTAGAGATTTAGGCGATAGAACTAGGGTTTATACATCCACATGTTGTAATCCCAAATATACACAATAATACACGTCTCTTTGCCTCGATTTCTCTTCTAAACACTTACAAACACTCAAATCTTCTTGCGTTCCGTAGTACTTAAACGACCCTACACAAAAATACCATAACAGCAGTCTCGAAAGGCAGAAGTCCTAGAAGATTAACGCGAACCAACCTGCAAACCCGTAGTAACGGTATGTCTCGACAAAGAATTCCCGGAACGATGCGTCGAAATCGGAGCAAATCTCCACGAGCATTTGAAGACAAAGCTCATAGCCTATCTGAAAAAGAATCTACACACTTTCGCATGGGCCGCAGAATATATGCCAGGAATCGACATCAACATAACCTGCCATGAGTTGAATATCGACCCGACGTTCAAACCAATCAAGAAAAAAAGACGAAAGTTAGGACCCTGAGCGAGCGATCGCAGTCAACGATGAAGTCGAGAAACTCCTGAAGGTAGGGTCCATAACTGAAGTTCGATATCCTGATTGACCTGCAAACCCTGTCGTGGTTAAAAAGAACAGAAAATGGCAAGTATGCATCGATTTCACTGACATTAAAAATGCTTGTCCGAAAGACAGTTTCCCCCTGCCGCATATTGACCGACTGGTCGAAGCAACCGCGGGAAACGAACTCTTGTCCTTTATGGACGCATTTTCAGGATACAACCAAATCATGATGAATCCCGACGATCGCGAGAAAGACTCAATGCTGGCGCGACGTATCAAAGACTCGTCAATCGAATGTTCTCTGAGCAACTCGAAAAAACTATGGAGGTCTACATCGACGACATGCTCGTGAAATCCCTCCATGCAGAGGACCATGTCACCCATCTCGACGAGTGCTTCGCTCGATTGAACTCGCATAACATGTAACTCAATCCGGCTAAATGCAGATTTTCTGTAGCATCTGGCGAATTCCTCGGTTACTGATATCACTCAAATTACCCTAAGGAGTGATTTACTCTCTTAAATAAGAGGTTCAGATGTAATACTTAGGGATCAAATCACGGGGAGCGAAGGAACACAAAAGATTGTAATCTTTAGAGACTAAGCTAGGTTGAAGTAGGTTTAAATGTAAATTGGAGTGGTGAGCAATGATAAGTTGCTCAAGAATTTGAAACTTAGGTTGTAAGCAATAAGAGAAAATAGTTAGATTCAAGGTTACTATTTAGTTAGTTCAGGATTATAATGTTATATTTGTTTTAATGAGTTGCTTGCAGATACTAAAGAACTTCAATTCTTAGATTTGTCTAATATCTATCGCTTATTAGACTCGTCTACTGATCTGACTGCCGACAATATCGATTGATGTTTTGACAGCTTGTATCGATCGATATGTTTGTCGTCGATTGATTACTCTATTTGAGTATCGATCGATATAGCTTCAGATTGAATTGAATAATGTCCACCAAGATCATAGACCGGCTCTTGCTTAACCCTAGAGGATCTCAGCTTATACAAGATGATGTCAGGAGAATGATTTATGAATTAAATCACTTCCATGATCATATTCTAGTTAGCTACTCTAGAATAAGCATTAGGGTTCATCAGGATAATGAGTATACAACTCAACAATCTATAGTTGGGGCTAATCCCTCATAACTATTTGAACCCTAAATCTAACAAAGGAATCTACTCAGACATGACTGAGTGACTCATAGCATCAAGGTAATAATAGAAATTTATTTAGAAGACTGAACATTCAAGTTCCTCTTGATAAAAAAATCTCTTTGTATCTTTCTTCTAAGATTAGAATTCTATAACCTTAGATGAAAACATAATTAACATGAAAATAATACTTTTATTGATAAATAAGAAATACTAGAACAATGAACTGTTGTAAAAAGCTTACTTTGCCAAAACACATAGGCAAAGGTATAAATACTGAGTACAATTAGGTTAAAACTCGTCAGGGGCATTATTGCAATAATGGGAAATCTTGGGCTTCAAGTCGATTGAGAATATTATTTCTTCTTCTGCACGCTCGATATTGATCGATAGTACTAGGCGTACATCGATCGATGGAGTATTTCGTCATCATTTCTTCGGATGCGTCATCGATCGATTACACATAATGTGTATCGATCGATATGTATCACAGGATATCGACCTTCACGTCTGATCTTATAGTCATCTCGGGAAAACTCTCCTTTAAGCTCTATAATGGCACCTAAAATGTCACTTTACTCCAAAAGACCCTTGAACCTGAAAATATACCTAAAAGACTCCAAAACATAGATATATATATAGTAAAATCATAGAAATACCATGGGTAAAAGTGGGTCAAAATCATGGTATATCAACTCTCCCAGACTTAACCTTTTGCTTGTCCTCAAGCAAACACATGTAGTCTTTGAAAGAAGTTTGAAGATAGCAGGGACTCAATTTAAATCTTAGATTTAGAATCATCACCTCTACTTTGTTGCAAGCCACATCTTATGTGTATTAACCACATGAGTACATTATACCATATCTTAGTTTAGCAACCAAATTCATCTAGCCAAACAACTTAGCAATCATGGCTGTCTATCCCCTCTACTGATTTCATTTATGCATAAAAGAAAGGTGCAGGCTTTACCTTGGGGATATCGATCAAGAAACACATGGACTCAACTCAAGCAAGTTTCTGAACACACATGCAGTCTTCTCTGGTTCCTCATAGTTTCAAATTTAATGAACATTGATTGCCACAAAGGCCATCTTTGTATCATCTCATTGACTTAGTAACACATATCTTTCGAATAAGCGAATAATGGGGTCGCAGGAATCACTCCTACCTCTCTACTCCTCAAGAAATCATATCACATCTTTATACAATTTTTTTGTTCTTTCTTTCCTTAGAACGCCGAAGAGAGAGAAATAAGGGAATCATAAGCACACAGACTATTACCTTCCAGCCTTGCAGGAGGATTCCTATCCCTTGTATATTAAGCCCCAAGGCAATATATTGTCAGGTTAGGTTGGAAATCAGCTTTGGTTCTTCCAAACAATTATGAAAAGTGTTGTCATAGGTGACATGTGATCCACTTTAGCATCTATAGTATTTTCTATAATCAACAGATCTAAGAATGGTGCTAATGAGTGGTTAGATAAAAGAAATTTTGTAAAAAATATCCTAGTCTCTTTCTTGACTCAATAAAACTAATTTTGAAAACATTTAATGAAATCAAAAAGGAAAGTAGCATCAGTAATCTCCCCCCCCCCAGAATTAAATCATACATTGTCCCCAGTATATAACAGTCGGATTAGGGTATAAATGAATCATATGGAATGAACTGATACCGAAAATTAGAACGATATACCTGACCATGAATATGTATCGATCGATAGTGAGTCATCTATGTCGATGAATCTGCATAGGTTTATGTCGGGCGATGTCGACAGGATCGTATCGGTCGATAGAGATGGTAATCGTCTAGGATGTAATCTGAAAATCTAGAAACAAAAACAAAAACAAAAATAAAAACAAAAATTCAAATTGAACTAAGTAAGAAATTACCTAACAGTGGGTTGCCTCCCACTCAGCGCTTTATTATAGTCTTTTAGCTTGACTATGGTGGTATTGAGGCTAGTGAGGTGAGTCGCAGAAACTTGCTGGTTGACAAGTCTCCTCATTGTCTTCTTGTTTCTCTCCAAACCATGTGGTGAAGAAGTTTCTTATGGCTTCATCTCCTCTGGTTATTTTCTCCTTTAATTCATTTACCTCGTTGCGCAGACGCTTTAAACCTTCTGCATTGCTCTCGATGTAGAACTGGTGGTTTCTGAATGTTGGATAGGCGTGTTTGTTGGGGTCAAAAACGGTTCTCTCGAAATCAACGGCTAAAACTATTTATCATGCGCGGACTTTCCATAAAACAAGCGTCGAAAGCATGACAAGTCGTATAGCTTAAAGAACCTATGTTAAAGTCGATCGTTCTTGTTTTACAAGATAAACTTTACGAGAAAACCAACTAAGATTTAGTCGTAAAACTTCGATGATACAATCAAGAAGAACCGAGAGACATTAGGTCCGTAGCTAAGATGACACGACCATACGAAAGTATACGGAAGAAACGGGAGGTAATCTAAGTTTGGACAGGCCGAACGACAAAGAATCCGCCTTGAAACTTCAAAGAGCCCGTTCTCTCAAACCGTGATAACCCAGAAAACGAGCAAGATATCAAATCGAAGCCCTCGCCGAGACGCACGTGCTGGTCCTGGCCGCCAGGCGGCTAGCGCCCGTGTTGGCCGTAGCCGTCCGTGCTGGTCCTAGCCGCCGAGAAACTTCAAAGAGCCCGTTCTCTCAAACCGTGAAGACCCAGAAAACGAGCAAGATATCAAATCGAANTGCACGTGCTGGTCCTGGCCGCCGGGCGGCTAGCCCCCGTGCTGGCCGTAGGCGCCGGGCGGCTAGCGCCTGTGTTGGCCGTAGCCGCCAGGCCGCTAGCCCCCGTGCTGGCCGTAGGCGCCGGGCGGCTAGCGCCCGTGCTGGCCGTAGCCGCC
>OVBX01005112.1:0-13573 GCA_900406325.1 Erucastrum elatum
AACAAAGCCCCCTTCCACATGTCCAAAGAAGAGAGAAAAGTCTATTTTATATATATAGATTCGATCTCTACTTGCAAATTAAGCATCTTGTTCATGTTTATATGATGAGCCTGCGTATTTATTTTTCTTTGTTGGATTTTTAGCTGATGGAAAATAAAATTGTATTTTTGGGGGGTCTCAGTTCTTCATTATCTATTTGTTTCCAAAATAGTGAATGCTGACGGGAAAAACGAACACAGATGAGGCCATAACTATGTTTTGAATCTTGACCATCCCTTTCTGTTCAAAATCCTTACCTTGTCTCCCAAGCAACCACTCCTTCCTCAATCTCTCTCTCTTTCTCTCTGATCAATATTTTCACATACGAACAAAGATGAAGAGCCGGACCAGAAACTTAGCCACCCTGAGCTTGATGATAATTATGGTTTTGTCATGGACGAAGATTGTGGCTGGACAAGAAGCACTATTAGGAAAAAAAGTATTGCCGTTGTGCCACAGAGAATGTATGCCAATATGCATGAAAGTGACCGAAGCAACGCAAGAGATTTGTGATGGTGCATGCCAAGCAGGTTGTGTCCAGCTTCAAGGTAGAGGCACGGGACTTTCAGCCACCGATCAAGGAGTCGATATGGTCATTGCTTAGAAAACTATATAGCATCTTTATCACTGGAAATATTATTTTGATATGTTTATCAAACTTTAGTTTCATTTATTGTTTTTATAAATAGAAAGTAAATATCTCCTGGAATAGTTTTAGAAAAATATCTGAATCGGAAATATCTCTTGGAATAGTTTTAGATGGATTTACGCCTGATTCGGAGGTTGATCTGATATCTGAATCGGAAAGATGATGATGCAATTGATGATAGGGATTACGCCATCTCTGTATGTTGCTCGAAGCATTCATCATGGTCGAGAGAGGGGGAGAGAGAGAGAGAGACTTGACTCTTGGTTGATTATTTGTGAATCGAGAGAGATAGGCTTGTGGTGATTGAAGATCGATTTTTTTGTTTGGTGATTTTTTTTTCAAATACTAAATTTTACACCTTTAAATCGATCGAAAATGTGTAACCCGCTTCTCTCGAGCAAGATAACCGTGACCAAACTTGGCTCTTCCTAGAGGCTTTCCCATGTCGAGATCATTCAGACTCCATCTCTTCTGCGCAACTGGAGAGACATCTGAAGCCTCCTAATGAAAATAAAGTCCAACAAAACATAATAACAATGGATTCATAAATTCAAAACACACCTCACCTATAAGATAAGTAAATAAAGAAACACAAATATTAAAGCTGGTCTCAAGTTTATAGCCTTACAAAGTCATGAAGAACAGTTAAAAGCTTGCCTGGCGACTCCAAGACCCACATTGTGAGGGAAAATGGTGGCGCCATATACGTTGTTGTGACCGTGGACAGCATCAATCCCATAGATCATGGGGAGGATCCCAAGGTTGGTGGAAAGAGCAGCCTTCTAAATCTCGTTGACCATGTTCACCCAAGCTTCAGGTGTGGCCTTTTGGTGCATGTACACTTCCTCCACCGCTCAACACACTCCCTACACATACATTAAAGACCACCTCAGTTAGACAATAGATGTAACACTTAAAAGACAGTTCCAAAGAGCTTTCACACCAATGAAGTAGTTCTTCATGACATCAGGTGTGGCGACGCTGCGTTTGATCTGAACCATCTGACCAGTCTTCTCTTGGAGAGTCATGCTGTTTATCAGGTCTCTGATTCTTGCACCTAAAGGCTGCTTTGGATCCTTGTATTTTGGAGCACCCCCATCACCAGCATCAGCAGCTGCAGCAGCGGCCAGGGTGCAGTACAACAGCAGAAGATATGATGAAATGAACTTTCCCCAAATCGATTCTTTTTAAATCCTAAAGTTTTTTAGTTCATTGTATAGTCCATATACATAAAGTCCAAAACTAATAAACACCACTTTTTAAATGATCTTCCGAATTTTGTCAATTCATAACCCATGGAAAAAATGTCTGTCTATGGCCGCGGGTGACCAGTGTCATTTGACACCTATAGAGAGAACGTTTGGTCTACCGCCGCCGTTGATTTCATTTACTGTTTAATCAACGGTCAAAGTCTTTCAAACTTTTATTCTTGCTCTTACTTTTCAACGTGCCCCTACTTGTTGACTTACATCACAGTCTCACAGGTACAAGAGGAGTCTTTTTGCTACTACACAACCATCCTCTGAAGTTGTGGCCATGGATAGTTGGAAGAAGAACATGTTTTTCACCTACGGATTCGTGATGATGTTATCATCGTTTCTCCAAGTGTCTTATTCATCTGACACAATCTTAACCAACCAATCTCTTTCAGGAGACCAGACCATTGTTTCTAGCGGTGGTGTCTTCGAACTCGGCCTCTTCTCAAGAACAGGAGGCACTTCTTCTGATTTGTTCTACTTAGGCATATGGTACTGGCAAATCAAGCCGCGGACTATAGTTTGGGTGGCAAATCCAGCGTTCCCTGCCCCATCTGTGTATACTGTCCACTTGAAGATTTCAGATGGAAATTTAATGCTTTATGATGATTATCACAAGAATATATTTTGGTCCACGAGGGTTAACTCTACAAGCGGGAGAGATGTTGAAGCCGTTCTGCTTGATAACGGTAATCTAGTTCTTAGAGATGGGTCTAGTTCCGTCGTGTTGTGGCAGAGTTTTGACCATCCCTCTGATACTTGGCTCCCTGGTGCAAGAATCCGTTGGGGGACAAGAAGAAAGATTCTCACTTCTTGGAACACAATGGAAGATCCATCCCCTGGTAGATACTCTTTAGAACGTGAACCTAGTATAGGAAACTCTCTCGTCATAGTTTGGAATGGTTCTAAATCATACTGGTCTAGTGGGGCATGGGATCATCAGCTTGGAGTATTCAATCAAGTTACAGATCTTAACTTGAGCTTTGAGTTCGATGTGAATGGTTCCTCCAACTACATCACATATTCAGTACGTGACCAAAACCCGTTTCGTTTGGTTATGGATGTTTCGGGACAGTTAACGGCTTATAACTGGGTGGAGAAGAACAAAGCGTGGGATTCTAACTGGTCTGTACCTAGCCAGAGATGTAAGGCTTATGGTTCATGTGGGTCGTTTGGGATCTGCAGCGAGAATACTTCTCCGTCATGCGAATGTATTCCTAACATCCGCAGACGATCAGACTCCAATGATCCATATGGTAGATGTGTAAGCGAAGCCTACTTAACCAAATGTGGCCTAGGAAGTGACAAGTTTCTACCTCTTCGGAACGTGGAATTAGCCGATGGTTCGGAAGAAAGAATTATGTCAACTTCATCATCATCATCATGTGACTCAGTTTGCCTAGCTGAATGTGGTTGCAAGGCCTATGCATATGATAGACACAAGTGTTTGATTTGGAAAGGTGATATCTTCAACCTGCAACAACTAGATGCGAATAATAGCAAAGGAAGGACGTTCTATGTCAGAATTTCTCCTCCTGACCGCATCTCACAAGGAGTTTTAAACCAAGGTATATGCAAATCGTGAATTCAGGGAATGCATCAAGAGATTTTTTTAAAGCTTCATTAGAATCTTCTCGTTGATATATAGGTAATCAAGGAAGTCTAGAGGATTTTTCAAGAAGAGAAAAACATCGTAGAGCCACCAGAACCATTGTGTTAGCCGTTCTACTACCATCACTAGCAGCAGTTGCGCTTTTCATTAGTTTGTATTGTTACTACTCTTCATCTCCACAGAGAAGCAGAAGAGCACAAAAAGGTGAGATTAGCATTTTCATGAGGGGTTTTACAAGATTTTTTTCTAAGTTCTGGCTTTTTGTTTACAGGAAGAAAACAGAGCAATGAGATACTTGCAGGAGGAGGCATAGCTGATGTGGAAGATGGGGGTGAAGGAAAGATGTTATACCTTAATTTACATGACATAATGGCTGCAACAAATGATTTCTCCGAGGAAAACAAGTTAGGGGAAGGTGGTTTTGGTCCGGTCTACAAGGTAAAAAGCAATATAATAGATTAGACAAATTGATAATAATTGTTTTCATCTAAGTGTCTTTTGAACGTTAGGGAAATCTACCAAACGGCATTGATGTGGCGATCAAAAGGTTATCTCATAAGTCAAGTCAGGGTCTGATAGAGTTCAAGAACGAAGTGGTTTTGATCATAAAACTTCAACACAAGAACCTTGTGAAGCTTTTAGGATATTGTGTGGATGGAGACGAGAAACTCCTTATCTACGAGTACATGTCTAATAAGAGCCTTGATGCTTTACTCTTTGGTAAGTGTTGATGAGAGCTATATCTTAAATATTGCTTAAGTTGTTATTTAAACCTTTATTGTTTATCTATAGACCCTCTTAAAAGCAAAGAACTGGATTGGGAGAAGCGTATGAAAATAGTAATTGGGACGACAAAAGGACTTCAATATCTGCATGAAGACTCACGTCTCAAGATCATCCATAGAGATCTTAAGGCAAGCAACATTCTTCTTGACGATGAGATGAATCCTAAGATCTCGGATTTTGGAACCGCAAGGATCTTTCTTTGCAAACAGATCGATGACAGCACCCAAAGAATTGTCGGAACATTGTAAGTATTACATTTTTAACACATATATACATTTGCATGTGAAAACAAGTAACAAATAAAATTGAAGTATTAGTTACAATGATTGGTTTTAGCGGCTACATGTCACCGGAATATGCATTGGGCGGAATGATTTCAGAGAAATCGGATATATATAGCTTTGGAGTATTGCTTTTAGAGATCATTTCAGGCAAAAAAGCGACGAGGTTTGTTCACAACGACGAAACACATAGCATTATTGCTTATGTAAGTGTCTCTGCATGATCAATATTTTATGTAGTTGTGTTCTTTTAAAGATGTTAAAGCTCAAACCCAAAATGTTTGTTTTCTTAATGATTTTTCAGGCATGGGAATCTTGGTGTGAGACAAAAGGTGTAAGCATCGTAGATGAAGCGTTGAGAGATTCGTCTTCTTTAAAAGAAGTGATGCGGTGCGTTCACATCGCTCTTCTTTGCGTTCAAGATCATCCTAAAGACAGACCCACAATTTCGCAAATTGTTTATATGTTGAGCAACGATCACGATCTCCGAGTTCCAATACAGCCAACATTCACAAACGTCTTGAACTGCAACCAGAGGTTACCACCGTCTGACTATGTGTTCTCTATTAACGAAGCGACGCAATCAACAGTGGAAGGACGATGAATACTTGGTAGATGCTCTGTTTATTAAAACCTTGGCCAAATGCTATGATAGTACATGGTATAGTTTACCTTCTTCCAGTAGAATCTACTAACTGAATAATCTAAAAAAAGATTAAGAAAAAATTGAATAATCTAAATCACTAAAATGTATTATATTTTCCCTTCTTGATGATGTTCTTATAAAATTGAGCATTTTATCTAAATCAACAACAATTTCTTCAAGATATTCTATACATAATTTCAGATGAAAGTCAACCTTGTTTTTCCATCTGGTGTGGTGAATATCTTTACTTAGGACACAACCAGTGTATCCGTTTTAACAAGAGGAAAAATTTGATCTATGCTGGTTCCTTTGATTTCGTTTCCGGTTAATCAGCCGTCAAAGTCGTTGGACTTTTAATGCTTGCTCTTACTTTTCCAACGTGCCCTACTGAATTTACTTCCAAGTCAAGAAGACTCCATTGTGTAATCAATAATTGTTACACTATCCTTAGAACTTGTGGTCATACGAACATGGACACCTGCAAGAGAAAGATGTTCTTCATATCCACCTACGGATTCCTGATGTTCTTGCCTCTACAAGTTTCTTATTCAACTGACAATATTTGCAAATCAGTCTCTTTCAGGATTTGAGACCATTTTCTCGAGGAAAGGTGTTTTCTTCTGACCAGGTTCTAATTTGTTCTACTTAGGCATATGGTACAAGCAAATTTTGCCAAAGACTATAGTTTGGGTGGCAAATCATCATGTCCCACAGATAGTTTTTTTAAGTTTATCACATGGACGTTTATTTCTGTATGATAATTATACTGAGTTTCGATTTTGGTGGAGCCACGGTCAGCGTCTTGATTCTAACAGCAGCGCAGATGTTCAAACGGTTCTGCTTGATAGTGGTAATCTTATCCTTAGAGATGGACCTACTTCATCTGCCGCCGTGTTGTGGCAGAGTTTTGATTATCCCTCGGATACTTGGCTTCCTGGTGCTAAATTCCGGTTGAAGACTAGTAGCATATTTAGTTGGAACACCTTGGAAGATCCATCAATGGGGCGCTACTCTCTCCAGGTTGACCCTATTAAAAGAACTCCCTCATTTACTTTTGAATGATACTAGATCATATTGGTCTAGTGGAGCATGGGATGATCGACGTGGAATTTTCAAGCAAGTTACATCCCGTAACTTGAGCTTTGAATTCAACGTGAATGAGTCATACGTCACCTATTCAGTAAGTTACCAAAATCCATTTCGTTTGGTTATGGATATTTCTGGACAGTTGAAGGGGTACCATGGGCTTGAGAAGCAGAAGATTTAGGATTCGCCATGGTCTGCTCCAGACAAAATATGTAAGGTTTATGGTTACTGTGGTTATTTCGGAATCTGTTATGAGAATTCGTTGTGCAAATGCCCTCCTACATTTAGACGACCATTTATGGAGGGCAGTGGCTCGTACGTTTCGTACACCAATGACACATCTCGTGGTTGTATAAGTGAAAGAAGCGCAAGTCAATGTGGCAGGAGAAGCGACAAGTTTTTTCCTCTTCATAACATGAAAGTAGCCAGTGATCCCCGAGAAGAAACTATTCTGAATACTATTACATGTGAATCAGAGTGCCTACGTTATTGTCGCTGCAGGGCCTATGCATACGATGGAAACAGGTGCTTGATTTGGAGATGGGACGTCTTAAATCTGCAACAACTTGATGCAAATAACAGCGAGGGTAGGACGTTTTATGTCAGGCTTGTTTACCCAGACAACATCTCAAACGAAGGTAATCATTTTGCAAACATGAACTAATAGAGGCATTGCATTGCATCAATATATTTGTAAAGCCTCATTAGAATCTTCCGCGTTTATCTCTCAGGAAGAAGAAACCATCACAAAGTCAGAACCCTTATATTAGCCGTTTTACTACCGTTATTAGGAATAGCTGCACTTTCCATTAGTTTGTATTGTTACTATTCAAGAAACAAAAGATCGCTAAAAGGTAAGATAAATAGTATTTTCATAAGGTAATTAATTCATTCTTTACAAGCTTTGTTACAACGTTTCTGGAAGGCAGATTATTTTTCAGACAAAGAACAGAGCAAAAGGATACTTGAAGGAGGCATAACTGATGCAGAAGATAATGATGGAGAACAGATGGTATACCTCAATTTACTTGATATAATGGCTGCAACAAATGGTTTCTCAGAGGAAAACAAGTTAGGAGAAGGTGGTTTTGGTCCGGTCTACAAGGTAAACAACAACATGAATATAAGTAGTATGGGAACTAAACTAGACAAGTTGATAGCTAAGTGTTTCTTTGAACGTTAGGGAAATCTACCAAATGGAATTGAGGTGGCGATCAAAAGGTTGTCTCATAAGTCAAGTCAGGGTCTGATAGAGTTCAAGAACGAAGTGGTTTTAATCATAAAACTTCAACACAAGAACCTTGTGAAGCTTTTAGGATATTGTGTGGAAGGAGACGAGAAACTCCTTATCTACGAGTACATGTCTAATAAGAGCCTTGATGCTTTACTCTTTGGTAAGTTATGATGAGAGCTATACATTTCTAAAATTGTGATTTTGAAACCTTATTATTTATATATTAGAACTCCTAAACTATGCATAGATCCTCTTAGAAGCAAGGAAGTGGATTGGGAGAAGCGTATGAAAATAGTAATTGGGACAACAAAAGGACTTCAGTAACTGCATGAAGACTCACGCCTCAAGATCATCCATAGAGATCTTAAGGCAAGCAACATCCTTCTCGACGATGAGATGAATCCTAAGATCTCCGATTTTGGAACCGCAAGGATCTTTGGTATTACATTTTTTTTGCTGGAGTTTCAAGCACTAAAATGTTATGTTTATAACATTAGTAATAACAACTTTCCTTTTGACCAAACCTGAGCATACACGTTAACAGAGGTAACACATTAAATTGAAGTATTGGTTACAATGATCGGTTTTAGAGGCTACATCCTACATGTCACCGGAATATGCCTTAGGCGGAATGATTTCAGAGAAATCGGATATTTATAGCTTTGGAGTATTGCTTTCAGAGATCGTATCAGGCAAAAAGGCAACGAGGTTTGTTCACGACGAAACACACAGCATTATTGCTTACGTAAGTGTCTCTGCATGATTAAAACTCACTGATGTGTTAGTTTTAAAGATAAACTAAGTTAAACTTAGACCCAAAATGTTTGCTGTTAATGATGTTTCAGGCATGGGAATCTTGGTGCGAGACAAAAGGTGTAAGCATCGTAGATGAAGCATTGAGAGATTCATATTCTTTGAAAGAAGTGATGCGGTGCGTTCACATCGCTCTTTTCTGCGTTCAAGATCATCCTAAAGACAGACCCACAATTTCGCAAATTGTTTATATGCTGAGCAACGATCACGACCTCACGGTTCCAATACAGCCAACATTCACAAACGTGTTGAACTGCAATCAGGGGTCACCACCGTCTGACCACGTGTTCTCTATCAACGAAGCTACACACTCAACAATGGAAGCACGATGAATACTTTATACATGCGATTTAAGAGAATGATTCTGATTTTCTACTTGACATTATGTTATTTTTCTCCTTAAAGTTATGAAACGTATATACATTGGATTCAAGTGTAACTCCATTGTTCAGGGGGTAGTATCATGACAATTAGATACAACACACAAAATTGGTACTTCACTCACAGCATGTTCACCGAGGCAATTCAGCTTCGACTTCATTCCACAAGTCAACATTCCTTGAAAACCTGTCTTTCACTTGCGCAATCACCTCTCTAGCTTCATCAACCTTGTTACTACCAACAAGTCCATGAACAAGCCACCTCATGACACTGAAACACGGAACCCAATCCTTCTCCATACTCTCCCTACAAATCACCAAAGCCGTCTCAAACTCTCCTCTTTCACACAAACACCGTATCAAACCAAAGTAACACTCACTATCACCCTTGCACCCGCTCCTCACCATAACCTCAAACACACCCATCGCCTCCTCCAAATCCCCCTCACTACAAAACCCACGAATCAAAAGACAATACGTAACAGAGTTAGCTCTCATCCTACTACTAGACACAACTCCACAAACCAACGCCTTAGCTTCTCTACTTCTCTTCCTCTCACACAAACACCGAACCATAACATTGTAAGTAGCGATACCCACATGAACTCCAAACTCTCTCATCATCCCCAACACTCTCCTCACCTCATCGTACTTCTCCTCTTTATAGAAACCAGCGATCATCAACCCGAAGGTGGACGCTCTCGGCTTCACACGCCTCCTCTCCATCTCCGCAATAACCGAGTACGACGAGCTCGTCCGATCTGATTCGCACAAGGCTCTGATGATTCGATTGTACGTCTCGAGATCAGGCTCGATGCCGTACTTCTTCGGCGTTTCGGAGTAGACGCGTCTCGCTTCTTCGTAATCCCTCGCCGTCAAGCAAGCGAGTAACAGAGCGTTTAGGGATTTGACCGTTCTTCGGATCTCGTACCTCTCGAGGTCGTGGAACGTCTGTAGAGATCGATCGAGCATGTTGGCTCGGCCGTAGAGGATGATTACGCGGACGGCGAAGCTCTCGGGTTGGCTCTTCTTGATGAATCCGTCGAGGAGGTGGGAGACGGCGGAGAAGTGTTTGTTGTTTGATAGCGTCGCGACCGCGACGGAGAAGGCGATGCGGTGGAGGTGGTGGTCGGGGGTGAGGGAAGCGGATCGGAAGATTTCGAGGATTCGATCTGGATTGCTCTCGGTTCTGAGGAGGGAGAGGACGTGGCGGGTGTTGAGGGAGGTTTTCGAGTCCGGTGTGAGGAGGGATGAAGCGGTTGAGATGAATCTGAACTGGTTCACGTTGTGGGAGAGGCGGAAGAGAGACGCCATTAGTAAGGGTTCATGTTGTTTCAGGAGAAATGGAGACGACGACGGTGGAGAGAGAGAGAGGGAGATCAGGTTTAAACCGGTTAAGGTTTTGACGATAAATTAAAATTTAATTCGAATGGTTTTCTTGAATCAGATATGGACCGTTGATGTTTTATATGTAGGTCACTAGTAATGACGGTCATGATGAATCTAGAACGAGTTTAGCAAAAATAAAAAGTTAGGATCATGTTTAAACCGGGGTTTTGAACCCGACGTCAATCGAACACGCAATCTGGAGTCAGACGCGCTACCATTGCGCCACGGATCCGGTGGTTGTTTAGTAACTAAAGCATTATATAGCTATTACAATTGTATCTATGGTTGTTGCATTTGCTTTCATTTTGTTGACAGTCTCTCTCATTCTTCCGGTTACCTTGTTGCATGTGGAATTTACAGATAATTATGCCTATTACTATACCTTTGTTTGTTTATGAAAATGCAGATTCTTACCAAAGCGCTGCTTCAAGGGTTCCGTCTGATAATTATCCAAATAACACAACTGTGAGTAATATAGTCTTCAATCATATATATGTCCCACTGAGTTTTTTTTCCAATGAGTAATATGAGGGTACAATGAGGCTCTCCACAGAGTTAGATAAGAAAACATAGCCTGATTTAAGTATAGATATATCCCATAGAATATATATTAAACACAACTAATCTCCAGCATTAGAACAGTTGAAGATTTTTGATGTATAAGACAAAAGTTCTGTCTTTAGAGATGTATGTAGAGGCAGTGTTGCATGTGTCTCCAACTTTAAAAACATCTGCATAAGAAATGAATCTCCGGAGTCATATATGGACTCACATTAACTAGCCCTGACACTAACAGCTTTTAGCTTTGAAAATTGATATAAAAATCTACTTAGACCCGTTGTTCAAACCAAGGGACACAGGAAGAAGAATCTGATTATTTAAGTTTGCAGATTTTGCAAGTTTATTGCGTAACTTTCAAAACAAACCCAAAAAAATAATTAAAAAATTTGGACGGCAAACTTCTAAACTGAAATGGTTATAGACTTAGGTATTATCTTATAATTTATTTAAGTATATAAACTATATGACCTTAGTTTGCAACACATACAAGAAGGATTATAGCATTAACTATGCATTGTAAGCTGGATATTCATAACATCCTCTACTATCTTAGCATATCTTATTGTCCTAATGGTTTGACTTGTATTATTATATCAAGAAATGTACAACTTCGCAAGAATCACAACAACAAAAACCAGGTATACAAGTTACAAGTTAGTGCACCAGCACTGTCTAATGCAATGACTACAAATACTTTCTCATTTCAACTCCTCTCTTCCACAAAATATCATCGTTGAAAATGGCCCTCTTCAAACAGCCATGTCTATACTCAAAGCTGGACAAGGAAGACCCAGAAGAGGTGTCTCACCGACGAGCCAATTTCTTGATTTACAAAACGCTTCAAAAAGTCGACGTGGTGTCTCGTCGTTCTTCTCATCCGTCGTCCTTTCTAAAGATGAAGCTGTTAAGGTTGAAGGCCAAGATCGGGAAGAGTTTGACTAAGCTACGTCGGAACATAGAATCCGCTGTAAGATTCGGCGGAATTCAAAAGCATTCTCAAAGCAGCGTGAGAGCCTTGAAGAAGATGTTCCACGGTGGTGCAACCAATGGACTACCAAGGCCTATTTTCGCTCTTGAAGTTTGATTTTTGATTCGTCTTCTGTGTATTTCACTTTTTTTTCTTTCTTGAATTAATTTCTGTTGATTTCCATTAATACAGAAGCTGATCAAGAAATGTAATATGAAGAAATCATGAGTTTTGTTTCTTTCATATAAAAGTGGGAATAAATCTTGAAGTTTTAATAACAAAGTTCTGTTTTGGTTCATGATAGATTTCGAAGTTTCGTTTTCAAATTAGCATCCCACACAACTGAACCATCTTAGATTCTATGTAACAGTGAAAACTCTTTTGGTTTAGTAGTTAAAATAAGGTTCATTAATATCCTTTTCATACAAAATCTAGTTTTCTAATTTTAGAAAAACAATGTGTACATTATTTAAATGAATATTTTAATGTATAAATAAAATTATCAGAATGATTAATGGTGTATATAAAATCATCAAGCTTAAATTCTAATATCCTGACAAAAAAGACATATAATTAATTAATTAATGTCAAAAATGAAATTAGTTTCATCAAAATATTTTGTGGTTATTAAATTAATTTGAAGGAATTTATAAGGACTGAACTGCAAATAAAACTTAGTTTCCTTCTGCCTTTCGCCTCCCCTTGGGCCTCTTTTCTATTTTCTTCATCATCGTCTTCGCGCACGTTTGTCCCCTTCTGAAGTCATCGGAGGTCCTTCATCACGTCTTCGAAGATTCGATCATCGTCAGGTCTTCCTCATCTCTCTCGATTCGATTTCTCTCCTCCGCTTAGATGAATCTCAGAATGTCGTATCTAAGATCTCTTTATTGAAATTGCTTAGAAAATCTACGACGATAGAGAACAAAATTTCTAAAATCCTATCTTAGTATTGGCGATCCTTTAACCTTATTAGCGTTGGCGATCATTAAACAATCGATTCTCTTGGTATTTGATTTAACAGGACGATCATGGAGTAGAGATTTCGTTTTTGCCTGAGGAATTTTGAGATTTTTTAATATTTATTTTGAGGATTGTTGAAGATGAGTGTGGTGGGATTCGACGTTGGGAATGAGAACTGTGTTATCGCTGTTGCAAAGCAACGCGGGATCGATGTTTTGTTAAACGATGAATCCAATCGAGAGAATCCAGGTATGGTTTCTTTCGGTGAGAAGCAGAGATTCATGGGGGCTGCAGCTGCTGCCTCCGCTACAATGCATCCCAAATCCACCATCTCTCAGTTGAAGAGGCTGATCGGTAGGAAGTTCAGGGAGCCTGATGTTCAGAAGGATCTCAAGCTGTTCCCTTTCGAGACCTCTGAAGACTCTGCTGACGGTGGGATTCAGATTCGGCTTCGGTACATGGGTGAAGTGCAGAGCTTCAGCCCCGTGCAGATATTAGGGATGCTGCTTTCGCATTTGAAGCAGGTGGCTGAGAAGAGTCTCAAAACGCCTGTTTCGGACTGTGTGATTGGGATTCCTTCTTACTTTACTAACTCTCAGAGGCTTGCTTATTTGGATGCTGCGGCCATTGCTGGCCTGAGGCCGTTGAGGTTGATGCATGATTGTACTGCCACTGCGCTTGGATATGGTATTTACAAGACAGACTTGGCGGCTAACTCGAGCCCTACTTGCATTGTGTTTGTTGACATCGGTCACTGCGATACGCAAGTTTGTGTGGCGTCTTTTGGGTCTGGTAGCATGAGAGTGCTTTCTCATGGTTCTGATAAGAACTTAGGCGGGAGGGATTTTGATGAGGTTTTATTTAACTACTTTGCTGTTGAGTTCAAGGAGAAATACAGCATTGATGTATATACA
>OVBX01005113.1:407-13571 GCA_900406325.1 Erucastrum elatum
GGTGTACCAGGAACTGGAAGATACTCTCACAGCTTTTCTTCCTCTGTCCCTGGTGATGATACAATAGCTGCTGAAAAGTTTTCTCGTGTAAATGATGAAGTCAGAGAACCAGAAACCAGTTGTTCCCATTTAAATGGTGTGGAGAAACCCTTCAGGAATTCTGCATTCGCAGCTGAGCAGTTGGAATCTGGAGAAGCATGTCTTGATGAGATTGCTGATGATGACATATTTCAGGTAATGCTACCAGTTAAAGTAGCACATATTTTTTTTCCTTATTCAGTACTTCATGTGAAAGCTGGAAGCCGTTTCTTCAGTCTCGAATTTGTACTATCTGTGAATGGTGAAAATATGTCAACTCAAGCATGGTAACACTTTGTGATGCAGAATATTGATGTCGACCAAATTCTGATGGAACACTACCAATCAACAAGTACCCCACAACCATCGGTATCTAGTTTTCCATTGAGAACTCCACCTGTGGATAGAAGTTCTTCCAGTAGAGAAGAAGAGTGTTGTCTGCCTCCTGAACTATGTTCCAACTGTAGTCATGGAATAAAGGTATGACTACTCCTTAAATTCTGAAACCTATTGGTTTTTTCTTCTTTTTTTTTGATGTTGGTATCTCCTCAGTTAGGGCTTTGTCCTGAAGCGTCAACCCATTTGGAACAAATGAAGAACGCGTTAATTGCAATATCAAATGAACTCCTTGACGATGATACTGTTCTGAGTCCTGATCGTGTTCAAGCGCTTCGTCAAGAGAGGTCTATATCCAAATCAATTTTGTCTCCATTTTTTTGGCTGTTAAATTTGCTCCCTTTTGGTGTACTACCCTGCAAAATGTTTTGGGAATAGTACAGCCAAAAGAGATAAGGGCTAAAGAAATAATGGACAGTACATCTGTTTCTTGAGTCCGAGTATTAAGGGTGTCGCAACTCTGAGTATGCCTTGACTTTTGGCCAGTTCTAATGTATTACAATTTGCATTGTTGCTAGGTTACAGCTGAAGGAGCAAATTCAGCAGCTCGAAAACCATATCCGAGATAAAGGAAGGGAAACCTCTAAATTTTTGTCATCTACAGCTACTCCTTCTTTCCAGTATGAAACACCTACAGCAACAAATCGATATATGGATCATCCACAAACTGATTCTCGAGCACAATTTAGTGAGCAAGGCAGATATGCATCTGAAAGCTGGAACATGCCAAGAGATTCTTCATTTTCTGTAGATAGGTATGGTCTTTCATCTGCTCCTGTAGAGAGGGAACAGTATATTCGGAGGATTATCGACGTGACGTACACCGAAGGTTCAAGTGACAAAAAATGGAGCAGTCGTGATTTTCCTTGGACTAGAAAATTAGAGGTGATTTGCTGAGTTTCTATTTTCTTTCTTCACTTACATTCCTTGTGCTCATGTGTTTCCTTGCAACGTTCAGGTCAGTAACAAAAAGGTGTTTGGAAATCACTCGTTTCGACCTAACCAGAGAGAAATCATCAATGCAACAATGAGTGGCTCTGATGTTTTTGTTTTGATGCCAACTGGAGGAGGAAAGAGTCTGACTTATCAGGTCATTATACTTTTTAATGTCGCTTTTGATTCTTTAACCCATTTCTTGCTTTTCACTGGGATATCGAATATGTCATACGCAAAAGCAATGAAAGTTTCAGGTTGCGTTCTCCGAACTGTTTTCTAACATCTTTCTTTTGCAGCTCCCTGCTCTGATCTGTCAAGGAATAACATTAGTCATTTCTCCACTTGTGTCACTTATTCAAGACCAGATAATGAACCTATTGCAGGTGAATAATTCAACAACCCCCATAGATTCTACTATATCTTCTGTTCTCTAGTAATTATTCTTATAGAGGATTATTTCCATTTTACAGTTTGATTCTGAATTATGGTAACAGGCCAATATACCCGCTGCTTCCCTAAGTGCCGGCATGGAATGGGCTGACCAACTGAAAATCTTTCAGGAGCTTAGTTACGAGCATTCTAAGTACAAATTACTATATGTCACACCTGAAAAAGTGGCACAGTGAGTTCTCGTTTTCTTTTATATATGTTCTGTTTTCCTCGTTTACTAGTTGCTATGATATATGCTGTTCTCTACCATAGGTTTCTTATAATTCTAGATTGGTTATGAGCATGTTGTGGACAAGTAGTGCAAGGCTCGCCTCAGTGATTGGTATTACTGGTTACACGTAACTTAGAAGTATCTATTTCCTGTCTACAGAAGCGATTCTCTTTTGAGGCATCTAGAAAGCTTAAACTCCCGAGGTTTGCTTGCTCGATTTGTTATTGATGAAGCACATTGTGTGAGCCAATGGGGGCATGACTTTCGACCAGACTACCAGGTTAGTCCATCAAAAGCTTCAGTTACCTTTTTGAGAAGCATGATCTTCCTTTTACCCACCAAGAATATGTTGGAATATGCAGAGTCTTGGTATTCTGAAGCAGAAGTTTCCAAACATTCCCGTCTTGGCCTTAACAGCAACTGCAACAGCCAGTGTGAAGGAAGACGTTGTACAAGCCCTTGGCCTTGTCAACTGTGTTGTGTTCCGGCAAAGTTTTAATCGCCCAAATCTGTGGTAAAGTAACATTAACTAAAAACAGATGTTTATGCATATATTCCAAAATGCGGCTTACCCAGCAATTTACAGGTATTCCGTTGTTCCCAAGACGAAAAAGTGTCTCGAAGATATTGACAAATTTATCAAGGAAAACCATTTTGATGAATGTGGAATTATATATTGTCTTTCAAGAATGGACTGCGAGAAAGTTGCTGAAAAGATGAAGGTTGGTCATTTGTATATTGAAGCTTTATCATGTCTTGTTCATACTACAAATATCATTCTAGTTTAAACGTAAAACTGGATATCATTTCAGGAGTTTGGTCATAAAGCAGCATTCTACCATGGCAGTATAGAGCCTACTCAACGTGCCTTAGTACAGAAACAATGGAGCAAAGACGAAATCAATATAATTTGTGCTACTGTTGCCTTTGGAATGGGTACTGGTTTTTGCTAATGTTTGTTTCAGTATTTGGAATTTTGATGTCCATTATCATTGTACATTCCAGGAATCAACAAGCCTGATGTCCGCTTTGTTATTCATCACTCGCTCCCGAAGTCTATAGAAGGCTATCATCAGGTATGTAACTGTTATATGAAAAATGAGCCATGAAAATCTTGTTTAACTAGTTGCGCACGGAGCTAGATATTGGTATTTCTTCTAGAAACTGACATGAGCTATGTTCTTCGAAACCAAGGAATGTGGTCGTGCTGGCAGGGATGGCCAGCGGGCATCTTGTGTTTTGTATTACGGTTATGGGGACTATGTAAGTTCCATGTATTACTAACTTTATGAATTATTTTTCAGCGTTCATTTATCTGGTCTTGCGATGTTTCTGATCTACAATATTTTTGTAGATACGAGTTAAGCATATGATTAGCCAAGGAGGAGTGGACCAAAGTCCCATGGCAAGTGGTTATAATCGTGTAGCAAGTTCAGGGAGGTTACTTGAAACGAACAGTGAAAACCTTCTCCGCATGGTACTTAACGAGAAGATTCCTATTATTTGCTTTTTCGAAGTTATACTTGCTGAGATATTGCTCCAAAATTTATTGCTTCAGCTTAGATACTGTGAAAATGAGGTGGACTGCCGACGTGTCCTACAATTAGTCCATTTTGGGGAAAAGTTTGACTCCACAAACTGCAAAAATACGTGTGATAATTGTTGCAGTAGCCAAAGTTTGATTGACAAAGATGTCACCTTGATTACAAGACAATTGGTATAGGAATTGTTTTATTGTTTATCATGTATATCTCACTTGGTGGATGTGTTGTTACTGATCACATGTCACTATATTATGTACCTTGCACAGGTTGAACTGGTGAAGCAAACAGGAGAACGGTTTTCTTCCTCCCATATTCTTGAAGTCTATAGAGGTTCCTTAAACCAAATGGTATGCACAAATAAAAACAATCCGCATATATTTTAAGCTTTAGGAGATATCTTTTATACATGTATTCCATTTCTCTTCCAGATTCTGCTAAAACCTAAACCCTGTTGCGCCTCATAAATGTTGCTCCCTTTTTGTACTACATGTTAGTGAAAGCCTACCTTCACAATCCCAGCAATCCAATCAGTGTGTCTCAGGCTCTTGAAAATTACTGTCCTCTCTGCCTGTAGGTCAAGAAACATAGACATGAGACTTTGCAGTTCCATGGAGCTGGAAAACAATTATCGAAAATAGAAGTCTCTCGTATCCTGCACTATCTCGTAACCGAAGACATTCTTGTGGAAGATGTTAGGAAAAGTGATATGTACGGATCCGTGTCATCGCTGCTCAAGGTTCTTAATTCTAATATCTTCCTCTTGGCTTCTTCTTTTCATTGATGAGTAAGGATGATAGTAAGCGATATGGAACCTTGGTTGTCTGTGTGTATGCATTTACCATTTTTTTGTTGATGATGTTGCACACCTAATGTCTATGGACCTAGCTGTATCTAGGTGAATAACTCAAAGGCTGCCTCACTCTTTTCTGGAAACCAGACTATAATGATGAGGTTTGTCTTTGGGCTTTGAGATATATCTTTCTTTTAGGTTCACATGAACCAGGTAACTTTATCTAACACTTCCATAATCTGTTGCAGATTCCCTTCTTCTGTAAAAGTAATAAAGCCGACTAAACCGGCGCCAACCCCTGCAAAAGCTCCGGTAACATCAGCCGATACTCCTCCAGAGGATTTGGTATATCACTTTGTAGTCTAATCTCCCTTTTTCCTGTTGAGATTGATCTTACCACTTTGAATTTATTGAGAGGGTGATTTAGTTATGTTTTTTTTTTTCTTTAGAATCTCTCCGCCATCATGTACACAGCCTTGAGGAAGCTTCGTGCGCTTCTTGTCAAAGAAGCCCCTGACGGTGTCATGGCATATCATATACTTGGGTAAGCATTCACGCTTCCCATCTTCCATGACTCTTTTCAAATTGTTTACCTGATCATCCTTTTGTTTTGTGGTGGCAGCAATGCAACGCTTCAGCAGATAAGCAAGAAAATTCCAAGAACCAAAGAGGAACTCTTAGAGATAAATGGCCTTGGGAAGTAGGTTACTTTTAGCTTTCAAAAAACCTGTAGTCGTCTTGTTATCATCATCACAAGGCAAATGAATAAAAGAGTTTGATGATGGAGTGCATATCTTTCAGGGCTAAAGTAACCAAGTACGGTGACCGTTTGTTGGAAACAATAGAGTCAACCGTCAGCGAGTACCATGGAACCAGTAACAAAGTCTCCATGATCAGTCCGGATTCAGGGAAGAGGAGAAGAGACGAGAATACTAGTCCAAATGTAGCCGAGGATGATGATGATTTCGCAGAGATGTCAATCCAGTCCTGCAAGAAAACAGCGAGGAGCAACAAAAGCAATGAGATTGGTATGGTCGTAGAGAAACTAGATTTTGATTTTGAAGACGAAGATGGGTCGGAGATACGTCCTGAGGGAAGAGTTCTACCTTGGTGAAGTTGTAAACAGCCAGTGTGAAAATGTTAAATTGTATAAAAGAAATTTGCTGTAAATGTTTTGGGTAAACTTCTATGTTCACGTTGTGTGAAGTATATTGTTGAATTCTTGGATGATTTCTAAGAAATGATATTCCATCAGATTATTCGATTACTGGTATCTTAAACCAATAATCTTACTTGAATAGTAGAATTGACATTTTCTTCATTAGACCTTTTTTAAGTAGTAACATTTTTATATGTTTCTTTACTCTTACACATGAAGAAAATACAAAGAAATGATTAGACTTATTACCTAAATCAGAAGGAAAAATGAAGCAATCAGATACTTTGCAACGAACTGTACGGCAGGAGACCGACAAGGAACACCACAGCCCCACTTCCCTTCTCTTCATACCTTTCGTGACATCCACTCCTTCATTTTTTTTCATATTTTAATCAACTTCTTAATCTATTCCAATACTATTTGGTTGTTCGTTCCCTATGTAAGCGACTTTAACAAGCAAAATATAATTAGGGTCCAGGTTTAGCAAAAAATAAATTAGATAAATTAATTTTAAGGTCCTTATCATGGTTCTGTCTTCTTCTGTTGTGTTGTCACAGTTCACGTCTTCACGAAGGCACGTTCACTTTTTATAGTATTGCACAAGATGATCCTTCTTCTTTGTTCATGTATTTTTCTAGTTTCCGACGTCAACATCGTTCATATCTAAATTCAGTTCATTACAAAGCTTACAAACCCTGAGCCGAGCGGAACAAAGAATTGTTTATATGGTCGGGCTATTTTGTCGATAGATAACTATATCAGATCCTGGACGGTGCAAATATATTTTCTGACTTTCTTTTTATAAAGATTTTATGTGATCTAATAGGGCGTCTTCTGTTGCGTTTCCCTATTAAGAAGTATATAAACAGTAGGGACTTGTCTCTTTCTTCACGTTGCTGTCATTATTCCACATAATACAAATCGCTAGGAGTGTTTTACTTTCATAAACACTTTAAATCTATCTTCTTTTTTTCGAAAAAAATCTACCCATTTACACAACGTACTTTCATGATGATAGCCATAAATTTCAACGTAGAACTTCGTACTCGTTGAAAAAAAAAACTTCGTACTCGTAAATATGAAACATTGGTCGACATTTTTTTTTTTTTTTTTTTTTTGCTTTTGACAACTTTTTCTTTTTGTCTCACGTTGGTTTAGCTATTATAATATCCTTAAATATAATTATTGCTCAACTTTATATTCTATTCGAACATTTTAAAACAATCGGTTGAGCTTAAATGACTTTATATCGTGGGAATAAAGCTTTTATTCGGTCGAAAGCTCTGCGAGTATTATTAGTCAGATAAACATTAAAATCACTAAAATGTTCTTAACATTAAGACCAAAAAAAACATTAAAATCTCACATTTTAAAGATGGAAGAAAAATATAAAACTCGTGAAAGCAAGGAGGGCTTATATGATATTCTTCATATATACAAATACCATAGACACATCACATGTGATCAGATTAGCGTAATTATATTTTGCGAAAACTTTATAGGGTAACGTTGGCTTGTATTTAAAGCTCTTTTCAAAGCAAAAACGTTGGCTTGTATTCAACTATTATTATGCGATATACACGTTATTGTAACTTCGGCTGGAGTGTCCGCACTGGGTTCGATTCCACTTGACCATCAGAACTAGCGTTAAATCCCAAAAATATATAAGTTGTCGTCGGCTTTAAAGAGATTAGGTTTTGGATCTAAAAAGTCTTTGGAATCACCCCTGGTTAATCAAAAAAGAAATACGTTATTGGATAATAGTAGCTGGAACTGAAATTATATGGGAATATATATTAATCATCGAACGTTGAAATAAAATAAAGATGGATTGTAGATTCGACACTCCTGGATGATTTGACAGTTCCACATTTTTTATACGATAACATAAGATTATCTCAACAAATTATTGATCCGGCTTAAAACATTAGTTAGATTATCTCAATACTATATATTTACTATGTTCTCTTTATTAAAAACTTCTACTATTTTCTTAAAATATGTGCCCATTTATGAACCAGTCAATATATTAATAAAATAAAATAAATTAATGAAAAAAGAAAGAAAAACACATGTCGCATAAATTCGTTAAAAAAGAAAAGAGAAAGCTGGTTTGAATGGAACTTGGTGCATGGGACAACATTCTAAATATTTTACAATACAAAAAGAACCAATTCTCAGGAAGAAAAGCTTCTCAAACCTCAGACTCAACTGTCTTTTCTTCTTCTCCATCTCTCTTCTTAGATTCTTCAAAGTTTCATTCATCTGGGTGAGTATGCTGCTATCGGTTTTGTTGAGTTTGATTTTTTAAAACCAAAATCTATTAAATAGTTACTTGTATGAGTCATGTGCTGAGATTCGAGCTCATGATAATGAATTTTCTGTATTAATTAATCGAAAATTAGTTCTCTGTTTTCAGTTTGTTTTATTTGATCTTATTATTTCTTAGCTTATGCAGGAAAGTAGACCATGTCCTCAAGAACATCATTTGTGAGGCGCCACAAAGTGTTCTAGGACCATTAGAAGCTAGTCAAGATGGATACAAGGTGTGTTTTGTTGCATTTGAGACATATTTCTTCATTGTTCTAGCTTATTAAAAAGTATTATACCTTTGTGTAGCATCCTCAGGCCTGGAGAAAGAGAATTCTCAAATGGTGATTCTTATTCTGGTGAGCTTAAAGGATCACTTCCTCATGGGAAGGGAAAGTATGAATGGTCAGATGGAACTATCTACCAAGGAGACTGGTATGAAGGAAAAATCTCTGGTAAAGGGAAACTTGTGTGGCCATCTGGAGCTAAGTATGACGGAGATTTCTCTGGGGGATACCTTCATGGTATTGGCACCATGACTTCACCTGATGGATCTGTTTATAGTGGATCCTGGAGGATGAATGTAAGACATGGTCTTGGGAGGAAAGAGTATGTCAACTCAGATCTTTATGATGGTTCTTGGAAAGAAGGGTTACAAGAAGGGCATGGTAGCTATTCTTGGACCAATGGAAACAGGTACATAGGTAACTGGAAGAACGGTAAAATGAGTGGCAGAGGAGTCATGAGGTGGGCTAATGGTGATCTTTTCGACGGGTTTTGGCTGAATGGATTTAAACATGGTTCTGGAGTTTATAAGTTTGTTGATGGATGTTTATACTATGGAGCCTGGTCTCATGGACTCAAAGATGGTAAAGGAGTGTTTTATCCTGCTGGTAGTAAACATCCATCCCTCAAGAAGTGGTGCCGGTCTCTTGAGTATGATGACACTGGAAAGTTTGTGCTCTCGCGTAGCTCATCGATAAATGTTGAGGAGCTAAGGAGTTTGAGTACTGTGACGCCAAGTCTTTCGGTGAAAACTTCAGCTAGTGGAACGTCTAAAACATTGTCAGACAGGTTTAGAGATGAAAATTTGAGGAATTCTGATGCTCCTCCAAGCGACTTCACATGTCATGGTCCACCACTAAAGTCTGCACGGTCTTCTGACTCAGGACAAAGCGAGGGACGAGATAAGAACCGTGTGGTTTATGAAAGGGAATACATGCAAGGAGTTTTGATTAGAGAAACTATTACAAGTTCTGTTGACAGGTCACACAAGATTAGACCTCCAAATGTGCCTAAACAAGTCAAGACTAGGAGTTTCATGACCTTTCTTACAGGGGAACATAACTATTATCTAATGCTAAATCTCCAACTTGGTATCAGGTAAACTACATTATAGGCTAAAACATACAACCTGTTATGATGGCTTTATGTAGCGTCACTGCATACTTTTCTATGATTGCATTATGTTTAATACATCCGCTTAACATTTCAATCACTTGAGGTTTTACAGGTACACTGTTGGAAAAATTACACCCGTGCCTAGGCGAGAAGTGCGTGCTTCTGACTTTGGTAAGAAGGCCAGAACAATGGTGTACTTCCCTAGAGACGGCTCCAATTTTACGCCTCCACACAAATCTATAGACTTTTCTTGGAAAGACTATTGTCCTATGGTTTTCAGGTAAAACAGTTTCTTCAGGCAGATAGGATAGTGAAGTTTAGAAGCAGAGAAAATAATTTATCAATGTGTTAACTAGTTTTGAAGACCGATCTCAATTTAAAGCACTTTAAAAATATGAACTTCTTAGCTCTGCCTTATACCTCAGTTTCTTTGTTCTGTTTTTTCAATGAAAATGCTTCAGGAATTTGAGGGCAATGTTCAAGTTAGATCCTGCAGACTACATGATGTCTATATGTGGTGATGATGGCCTTACAGAGATTTGTTCCCCTGGGAAAAGTGGCAGTATCTTCTACCTTTCTCATGATGACAGATTTGTGATCAAGACATTAAAAAAATCTGAATTGAAGGTTTGAATTAATGATGGTTTGTGGTGGTAACATTCTATATGTCAATATTACATACACTAAGTGGTTCAGCTGTTTTGCTCTTTAGGTTCTGCTCAAAATGTTGCCAAAGTACTATGGACATGTAGGTGACCATGAAAACACACTCATAACCAAATTTTTTGGAGTTCACAGAATAAAACTCAAGTTGGGGAAGAAGGTAATCATTTCTCTGGTCCCTATCATAGCTTAGCTTCCATTGTGTTTCCTCTTGGCATATGAAATTTTTGGTTTTTTGATAGGTACGCTTTGTGGTCATGGGAAATATGTTTTGCACAGAATTAAAGATCCACCGTAGATATGATCTTAAAGGATCAACACAAGGGAGAATCACTGAAAAGATCAAAATCCAAGAAAAGACCACCTTGAAAGATCTTGATCTAGCTTATGAGTTTCATATGGACAAGCTGTTAAGGGAGGCCCTCTTCAAGTGAGCTGCTCATACAGTGACTAAACACAGCTGTTTTGTTTTCATTTTGAAAGTTTCTAATTATTTGTGGTAACCTCCTTGCTTTGGCAGGCAAATTTACTTAGACTGTGCGTTCTTGGAATCTATGCACATCATTGACTACAGTCTTTTGCTAGGAGTACACTTCAGAGCTCCTGGACAACTTAATGATATCGCTGAGGATCCTAACGCAATGTCAGATCAAGAGAGTGTTTCTTCTATAGACGGTAGGTATCAGTGTTTCATGAAGAAGTTGTTTGATGGCATCATGAGCTTACACCACATGATGGCTATACATTGGAGGATGGTAACAGAACCTAGCATTGAACTTAGTGTCTCATATTTTGATTTGCAGTTGGTATGGCTCAAGAACTATCCATACCTCCAAAAGGGTTGTTACTAGTGACACACGAGCCCAATTCAGTAAACACTGCTCCGGGTCCTCACATTAGAGGAAGCACACTCAGAGCATTTTCAGTTGGAGAGAAGGAAGTTGATCTTATTCTACCCGGAACTGCAAGGTTACTCATCTGTGTTCTTGCTTCTTCATTTGACTTCTGCTTATAGCTTAACAATGCCATTGCATATATTGGTTTTATTAGGCTTCGGGTGCAGTTAGGAGTGAACATGCCGGCTCAAGCTCATCACAAGCTTGATGAGGACAAGGAAGAGTCAGCGACTATTGAGCTCTTTGAAGTGTATGATGTGGTTGTATACATGGGAATCATAGACATTCTACAGGAGTATAACGCCAAGAAGAAAGTGGAGCATAAATGCAAGTCTTTGCGGTATGATCCCATGACAATATCTGTGACAGAACCTAAGGTTTACTCAAAACGCTTTGTCGATTTTCTACAGAAGGTGTTTCCAGAAGAAGGGTAGGATATATCAACAAAATCATTTGTCTTCCTTTTAGATCATCTTGTTTTCTATCAATGCTTTTATACATTCTTGATGTACATTGACATTTTTAAAAATTGACTGTGCATGTGTTTTGTAATTTTTTACGAGCTCAAAGTTTAAGCACCTACAATTAATCATAAAGAGAAGATGCATATATTATCACAACGAAATAATTTAAAATGTTAACGAGAACTCTAAAAAATTAAATGTTAAATTACAATGTTCAAAAAGGTCAAATTAGAAAGAGAATAAACTTTCAAAATAATAAACAGAACCTATGCGTTTAGTAGGTTTGAAGAATAAATCAAAAGATTTGGTGTGAAGATCATATACAACCAGTGAATGTATGTAATCATTACTAGGAAGCAATAACTTGTTCTTATCCATAACTGCTATCGCGATTGATGAAGTCGCAAACCTCCTTTCCTCATACAAAGAAACACTTTCAGTAAGATCTATCGAACACATTATCATCCATGTCTTGTTGGCGCCATCGAACAACCACATCTCTTGGATGGGCCAGTTTTTCTCGGAAACGCACAAACGATCATCGAGGATGCACATTGTGATGCTGCAAGGGTGATGGGGATGGTGGACAAAGGGAGTTTTAGAGATGACTTGAAACGTTTCGGTGTGAAGATCCAAAGATAATAACTTGACTTCAAAACTTTTAGGGGGAAAACTGAAAGGTGGAACCTTGGTTTCTTTTGTAGTGAGATAATAAAGCGACCCATCTAGATACACGGGTTCACAGTAACCGAGAATCCGATAAGGAGAAGCGTGGACAAGGTACCTCCAAGCATTGGTGCTAAAATCGAAAACTTCACAGGTAGTAACGTTGTCTAGTTTAAATTCATATGAGTTATATAAGTAGACCGGCTTATACGTGCCTGTTACTTTGTCTTTACCGAATCCAAGCTGAGGAAGCGGGCAGGCAAAGTCACATTTATTAAATTTCTCGATGATGAGGTGTTGAACGTTGGAAAGAGGAAAGCTTCGGTGCCATCTAGTGGCGGGATTCACCAGGACGCTGGCACTTTGTTCGTCTAGAGAGTAGAGGCATAATAGACCGTCACNAGTCACAACTACCGTAGCAGAACAACTCTCGAGAAACCGGAAACTTGACCGTAGAAGAAGCTATTGATGAACCAGACACAAATATTTTAGCATCTGTCTCCTCATCCTCCAGACCATCGTCATCACTNAACTACCGTAGCAGAACAACTCTCGAGAAACCGGAAACTTGACCGTAGAAGAAGCTATAGATGAACCAGACACAAATATTTTAGCATCTGTCTCCTCATCCTCCAGACCATCGTCATCACTGAGGGGGAAGCAAAGAACATCAGGACCTCGTGAATGCCTACGACGGATAAATTGACCTTGTTGGAAACGTCCAGAATCAATAGTCGATTTCCACTTGATGGATACAGACTTGAATCTAAGCAGAGAATCCACGGGAAGCCTCTCGAGGATGAGCTCTACCACATCATGGGGTAATAATTCCACACTCGAGCGGTTTCTTTTCAACATTGTATCCTTACCTTGATCAAGAACGACAATAGAGGCTTAAATATATATATTTATATACTATCATCCTACTTGAGCTAGGAATCGGAATAAAAGAAAACTTGAAGTACCACCAAGGAACCGTGCATGTATTGTTTTTAATTATATTTATCTATATTTATTTAATATTTTAAATTGATAATAGTATACATTTTAAATTTTAATGTTTTATAACTATTTCAAATATAATAACTTATATTTTATTTGTTGTAAATAATCAATTGTTTAAATACATATATTTTTTATCTCTTATTATATATTTATCTTATTGCATTTATTTTTATTTATTAAAAAAATTAATATGTG
>OVBX01005114.1:0-13571 GCA_900406325.1 Erucastrum elatum
AAATGATGATATGACGAAAAGGATTCATGATGATGGTGATAATTCTTAAAATTATTTTTTTATGAGAATATCTTATACCATTTATATGATTTGTTTTTAAAAATTCTTTTTTTGCAACTTTCTTTTTAAAAAGACTTTCAAAATTTTAAGAAAATATTTGATTTTTATTAAATTCATTTTTAGATTTTTCTGTAACTTTATAATTTTCAATTTTTTTTTTTATTTTCCTATATTTAGTTATTGTTAATTACATTTTTAATTAAAAAATAAATAAAATAGCATTTCATCTACTATAATAGGTTAACAGGTCACAATGTTGACTTGATGGAAAAGTAAGTCAAGTTGAAGGTTTATTATGATACAAAAACCAAATTGAAGGTTTAATATGCTTGCTAAATAAATTCAAGATTTAAAGTGCTAGTGAGTGTCACTTTGAAGGTTGTTTATGCGATTTTCCTAAATAAATGTATTAAGATGGGAGCTGTGACGGGAGACTAGGTCAATGCACTACTGCACATGTGGAACCAAAATGAACAGCTAAGTCTTCGTTGGCGCGTAATTAATGAAGGGACTCGGTCTTGTTGATTCGTTCTCGTCTTTCTAGAAAGTGAAACGCTGACATCCAAGTCTCTCTTCTTCCATCTTAGTATTATTTTACTCTTGCAAATTTTAAGATTATAAAATGTAGAAAAACTAATAAAATTCAATTCTTTACATTGTCGTATATTTTCATACATACTCAAATATCTGTATGGATAAATGATATACAAAATAAGAAAATGGAATGATGTGAATGGTGTCATTAGCAGTCAAACATCATGGTTGGGCCAAGATTATAATTGCACAACCTACAATAATTAATTCATACATAAATATATACAAATATCCCGTATTTAAACTAGACAAAAAAAGAATTATACTTTTTCCAAAATAAACCACACGTGGTCGGATTCACAATACCGAAGAGGCTTTGAAACATGAAAGCACGAAGATTAATGACAAAGACATGACAACCTCTTCTTCTTTTTCTTGCTTATTTTTATGGACATCTGAAGTTTGATTGGTTTTGTTTTTATACTTTCGTTCAGTTTAAAGGACAGATGAAATCGTGCAAAAGCGTCTTTCCCGCAAATGGTTCCTCCTGAGACCACTGTCCAGTGTACACGACCAATTAAATTAGCCCCGGTTGAGTAATTATTTATCTATATAAGTGAGACAAAACTGAAGGAGACGATTGCTCCTAACATGTTGATTCCACAATTCAGAACACAACAAAGATACATAACATTATATTTTTTATATAAATAGAAGAGTGGTTTATGACCGTTATCAAAGAAACAAAATATATGTGCATAATTTGTTTATGATTTACAAGTTAGTTGTCTACTTGGTAACAGCTTCTTCGAGCTCTCTTAAACCACCAACTTTCTGTTCAATTTCTTCGATAAGTTCTTCACGCCATAACTCTGCTCTCGCTTTCTCTTCTATATCTTCTTGCTGCATCAGACATACAAGCAAAAATAACAACTTTATCCAATCTATAATAGTTGTATCACGTATGTTACTAAATCGTCACTACTAAGTCTATTGCCCGGGCCATCTCAACCTAGACTAAACCGGCTCAAACTCAATATATTTTGTTTTAGATTCTCCACCGGCTATCTATAAGGGATCATGTTACCAGAACTACATCAAACCTGTTATGCCTGGATTTCAATGTTACCAGGAATCAAAATTTATGTAATTAAGACATTCAAGATTTCATCAAATGTTTTGTTGTCTAAACTATACCAGCATGGATGAAAGTGTTTTGTTATGTTTGTGTTCGACGTTTATAATTTTCAATAAACTTGTAAAGATAATTGAGTTTGTAGGTTCATTTTGGGAAAAAAACATGATAAGCATAAATGTAAATGCAAAGAAACAAACGTAAATGACTAAGACTGTGACACCTAAAGGCGAACGGAACGGCAACCCTAGAGCCATTTATACTTTGCTTTCTTCATCCGAGACTAACCACTTAGACATATAGAGTGGCAAACCAGTCCACAGGGCAAAACCTCTATAAAGACTAGTGTAGTAGTGTGGGACAGTCCATGAACAACATCCCAAACAATAATTTCCAAGTTTCTAATATTAGAAAGAGAGATACGTACAGTTTCATAGACCCAATATCCGGTTCCATCACCTCCATCTCCACGGTACTCCTCCGAGTCATAGAATGGATCCTATATATGCACCAGTTTTGATAAATATATTAAAAGAAACGAAAAAGTAGTTAAGACGCCAAATGGAGATCAAAAGATTTGATTTGAGTTGGGTTTTCCTTACTTTTGCGGAACCAAAGTACAGACATCCCCAACAAGTGAACATGATGTAGAACAAATCTGCCAGTTCAAGACCAACATATCAAACTATCCACAAACCAAATTGAAGGACAAAAAAAACATTTTTTCTTGTCTTAATGAACACAAAAACTTGCTACTTACAGACATTCTTGATGGCTTTATCACTTAGATGCCACACATGTTTCTCAGTAATGATATCACGCATCCCTTCTATTTGTTGAACCATCACAGCCATTAGTGGCAAATCATGTGGCAGTGCCTTTCTTACACATAAGCTTCCTCTCATCACATAATTTCCCCTTTTCTCATTCTGTTTCATCCAGTTTTTATCAGAATTATAAAAGTAAAATCCATAACAAGAACAAGCAGATTCGTACTTATATACAATCACTTACTGCAGATAGCCAATATCCATTACGGGTCCCTGAAATCTGCTTAGGCTACACAACACAAACACACATTTTCTTTAAGTATTTTTTTATTCTAATATAAATGATGATATCATTTGTTAGTATATGAAAATAGTTAATATGTACCAAATAGCTTGAGGAAGAAGGGATATGGAGGTTTGTGAAGGTGAATGCTTCAGCCATTGATACTTCTTTGATATAAGACACAGAGTTGCTGCAACTCGTTTCTATTATTATTTTAACTTTAAGATTAGGTTCTTGAAGACAGAAATGTGTGGATAAGATAAGAGAATCAGTATCCTCCACTCTCTAACTCTTGTCATACATAAACAAAGCGCGTGTTAGCAATCACACAGCAAAACTGTAGTCTTATAAAAGGCAGGTTAGTGATTATTGTCGTAAATTGCTAAAAAATCTCCACTTAAAATAGTAACGTTCCATCTGCGCATATTAGCAACCATAGAAAGTTTACTCTTTCAACCGCGTAGGTTAGCGCTCACAGAAACGTGTTTATTCATCAAAAAGCGCATTTTAGCATACTTCTTTTCCCAGAAAGTTTCCACCTTCGTCTTCTTCCCCTGTCCTCTCAACACGTCTCTAATCTCTTTCTCAGAAGATCCTCGAACAGCGAGATGGGATTGCTCGATCTGGAGAAGCATTTCGCTTTCTACGGTGCTTACCACAGCAATCCGATCAACATCATAATCCACATCATCTTCGTGTGGCCGATCGTCTTCACAGCCTTGCTCCTCCTCCACTCCGCGACCCCAATTTTCGATCTTTCTCAATCAGGGCTTCCTGAATCGCTGACCCTCGACGGCGTTCTGCGGTTAAACGTCGGGTTTATTCTAACCGTAGTTTATGCTCTGTTCTACATCTGTTTGGATAAGAAAGCTGGGTTTGTGGCGGCTCTCATGTGTTTCTCTTGCTGGGTCGGTTCCAGCTTCCTCGCTGCTCGGTTAGGGCCTTCTCTAGCCCTCAAGGTTAGCCTTTTTTTTCTTATAATCAAAACGTAATGTTTTTGTGAGGTAAAGGTTCTGTCTTTTTGTGGAGGAGTGTATTTATGAGGGAGTATGTGCATCCATGTGTTTGCTTCATGCATTTATTGTTCATTCTCTTTGATACTTTGAGTTTGATATTAGCTACAATGATTTATTATTGCTATCTATGGGTCTCGTCATTGGCTGTAAACGTTTGAAACAGCTGTAATAAAATTCTGTCTTTGTTATGGCTTTGGACATGATTAGTCATTGCAATTTGTTCTGCATCTGGTCCACCTTTGGAGTTTGTGAGATTATGATTCTTTGGTCTGAGGACTTCTAGTTTCTGGTGGTGCTGTTGAATCATTAGTGAAGAGCATATTGATGTGCGTTTGATGACAATATGCTGTTTCTTCACCACCAACTTTAGTGATGGTCTCTGATTTTTAGAGTCTACACCAACTTTTCAACGAAAGTTCAGGTTCTTCTAAAAGCATTTGAAGGAACATTTGTTAATTAGGAGGTTTATATGTATCATCATCAGTGTTCTGAATCATTTGATTAGTTTGTTTTTGGATTTCAGAGAAAAGAAAACATAGTGAATACGTGCGGCTTCCCTGTTCTGTTAGGTTAGATACTGTTACAATTTTCACTGTCTTTTCTCAGGTTGGGATAGCGTCTCAGCTTTTATGTTGGACCGGGCAGTTTCTTGGCCATGGACTCTTCGAGGTAAGTCCTTTTGGCTCTTAGACATCATTGTTTTGATTTTCCTTTTCTGTCTAATCATCAGAGGCCTAAAACAGATGTTGTTGATTCTTGTAACAGAAACGAGCACCTGCGCTATTAGACAATCTGCTCCAAGCTTTTCTCATGGCTCCTTTCTTCGTGCTTCTCGAGGTCAAAGTTTTTTTATATTTGTCCAATACTTCAATCCGGCTACCTTGTTCTTTTCTACTGCTCGGGGGAAACCATAGGGAGAAAACTTGAAAAGCTAATGTGGGAATTGTTTGAATGAATACAGGTTCTTCAGTCAGTTTTCGGGTACGAACCATATCCAGGTTTTGAAGCTCGTGTGAATGCCAAGGTAGAAAGTGACATAAAGGAATGGAGAGCAAAGAAGCATATTAAAAAGAACAAGAACACATAAGCTTTGGATCAATATAACTGAACAACTTAAACCCGTTGTAATGTTTCCACATTAAAAACCTATATAATATAAATATAAGACCACCACCATGGATTGATTGATTTGTGTATAACTATGTTTCTAATGGAAGTTACTTTAACAAAAGTTGAACAATGTTCTCATTTCATCCGTTTCTCCGAGAACTGTTTCCAGAATTCTTGAAAGCCAACTTATAAAATCTTGGATTGGGACTTGACAATCTCAGGGAAGTCATTTGCCATCCATGATTCGTCACGAGAATCCAGTCCACATCTTCTGCGTTTAGATGTTTTGGTTTTAGGGTTTACCCAGGTTTGATATCTTCCTATGAAGTTCATTATTGAACAAGTTTTTTACTTAGAACTTCCATTTTCTAAAGTTAATTTTATATATTAAATTAAATTGCATTGGGTCTAGGCCTCTTGTACGTTATCGTTAGGTTTAATGTTATAGGGCAGAGCCGTAACATTGTATTGAATAACAATTATCTTTACACTAACACTACAGATTTTTAAACATGATATCAGAGCATTAAACATAAAACTACAATTTAGCTTCTTGGTTCATACAATCCCTTCCGGGTACTGTCTTTCTTCTCAAATACTTTCTCTAAACAATGGGTGATAAAGACCACGAAACATCTTCATCATCTGCCACAACTAAGACACGAATGGAAGGAAGAGGAGAACTTTATCTCCTTACAATCTTACTGCAGGAGATAATCCTGGAACCATAATCTATGGACCGGCGTTGCGTGGACATAACTATGATGAGTGGTATAGGCTCTCAAAACACGGAATAAGTTTGGGTTTGCGGATGGATCAATCGTCCAACCAGCAGAAGATTCAGAAGACTACGAAGATTGGTGTGCAAACAACACACTGATCGTATCCTAGATTAAAACTCACAATCGACGAATCTTTGTGCTCTTCTCTATCACACTGCAATGATACTTACAGTCTCTAGACTCAGATTTAGAGGCGCTTTGCAATGCAGGACTACGAGTTCAACGACTCAAAACAGAGGTTGCTAATTGTCGACATCAAGGTGTGCCTATCGAAACTTACTACTGAAAGGACCGTATTTTATAAATTACGGGAAACTGAATATTGTAAAAATAAAATTGATAAAATTATACCAAAGATTAAGAAAAGAATGATACAACTGCAGATGTGAGATATTATCTTTTTTTAACTCAAAATACGTCCCGTAGTGCGACGGTTTGATAACGTAATGAGTCCCAGGATACAACTGCAAACAATCTTCTGATTTGCGTCAGTATATCAGAAGCCTAACGAAACTAGTTTTGTGTGTACTCTCAGACTCAAAAAAGAAAAAAAGAGAAACACAAAATAAAGAATCAAATATTCAAGTGGAGGATCTTATGTTTTTCATTGTGTTGTTCGTATGTCTACCTTTGACAATATGAAGACATTGTTATATATGCTTCTCGAAAGCAATAACAACAAAAACGTTATGGCATTAATTATCGTAATCAATTGAATTCATGACCATGAAGTCAAAGACGTTTTCTGATGTTAATGAAAAATATAACTGATTCTTTTAATTAAAAACAATCATTCAATTGGTTTAAATTTGGTCCACAAAATTAAAAGATATTAAGATAGACCAAAACTTAAACTCAATCCCAACTTTTAGTTGGATATATATATTTTCACTACTATACCATAGTATAAACTATTTTATTACTTCTCCATATTTTATGTGGGACATTTACTAGTTTTTAAACATAGTCAAATAGTCAAGCTTACAAGCTTTTCAAGTCAATAACTTTGGACCAACATTTCTTATTCAAACGAACTTTGTTTTTGACATATGAATACACTATTTCAAAGTGTTTGTCAAACATTTGGTTATCTGACGAACGTCTTTGTCCGGAACCTAACCCAAAAATGATCTTAAACCATCACGTCACAAACGAGTTCCAACAACTACGACAAACTTACTAAGCTGTGGACTAGCTTGGCCGATTACCAATATGCCAAAATCTTGGAGGAACTTGAAAAACAATGTGAAGAAGACAAGCTTCATCAGTTTTTATTGGGTATTGATGAATTTTTGTATAGTGCTGTCAAGTCATCTCTTCTCTCTCGCATTCCACTACCAATGCTTGATGAAACATATAAATACTTACTCAAGATGAAATATCAAAGTCTATTTCTTGGTTTCAAGAGGACATGAGCAGCAGGTGTTAGCTTTGTAGTTCAGACTCAACATCATGGATGTGATAAATTTGCTTCTCGCACAAACAAATCAGTGTTCCTGGGTTACCCTTTCGGGAAGAAGGGATGGCTCCGCTAATATGCCTCTCAGTTACTGGCCTCTCGCCTTTGCTGCTGCTGTTTTCCTCATAAACGGACTGCCTACACCTGTCCTTTCTAACATCCCACCTTTCCAAAAGATCTTCAAAACCTCACCCAACTATCATAAACTTTGCACTTTCGAGTGCTTGTGCTTCCCTTGGCTTCGACCCTATGCGCCAAACAAACTTGAAAACCGATCCATACCCTGTGTCTTTGTCGGTTACTCCTTGACTCAAAGTGCTTATCAATGCTTAGATCCTGTTTCTGGCAGATTATATATATATATATATATATATATATATATATATATATATATATCTTCCCATATTGGGCTAAAAAAACTGAGTTTTCTTTCACTAAGCTTATAATACTTACCATACCAACAAAAACAAACCCATCACCATCTTCTAACTCTCCGCCTTACACCATGATTCATGTGCCTCGGTCGCTCATACAACCACCGTCGTTGGCTCTGAGTAATCATCCTCCGAGCAGTGATTCACCACCATCTCCATCAGTGCAACAAACCTCTGCTTATAACTCCACTCCATCAGTGGCGCCTGCACCCACTGAAACACAAGAGTTTTCTTCAGCTGCAGAGCCACAACCGGTAACAGAAACTTAAGACACATCGACTGCACCTCTTCCTCACCAGGAAGTTCCGCGTCATTCCATGACAACCAGGTCCAAAACAGCATTGTAAAACCAGCGACAAAGTATAACGTAACAGTTACTCTTCAGTGTGATCCTCATTGGATTCCCTCAACATGGCAACAAGACATAAAACACGCACACTGGCGAGAAGCGATGAGTTCTGAGTTTACTTCAACAACAGAAAATCATATGTGGGATCTTGTTCAAGCATCAGAAAGAATGAATGTTATGAGTTTCGCTGGGTCTCTACAATTAAATATAATCTGGATGGGAGTATAGAGATACACAAAGCTTGGATTGTAGCCAAAGGTTTTCATCAACAACAAGGGGTCGATTATATGGATACATTCAGCCCAGTTATTAAGTCAATGACAATTAGAATAGTGTTGGGTTTGGCTGTTAACAGTGACTGGCCAGTGCGACAGATTGATGTCAACACAGCCTTCCTTGAAGGTCATTTAGAAGACGAGGTATTCATGGCTCAGCCACCAGGCTCCACAGATTCAAATCGTCCTAATCATGTTTGCCGTCTCCGCAAAGCTATCTATGGACTCAAACAAGCTCCGCGGGCCTGATACTCTGAACAGAAAATTTTCTTTGTCAACTCTGGTTTCAAGAACTCTTTATCAGACACGTCTCTTTTAATCTTGAAACACAATGGGAAGTTTGTCTATGTGTTAGTGTAAGTTGACGATATCTTGGTTACATGCAGTGATCAAATGCTTGTCCAGTAAGTCATTGGTGCACTCTCAAACCGATTCTCAATCAAAGACATGGGGAACCTGACCTATTTTCTTGGCATTGGGACGATTCAGACTCCACAAGATGTTCAACTTCGATAAAATAAATATGTCATATACCTCGTCGTCAAGGCCAACATGCTCCACGCTAAGCATGTAACTACTATGCTTCCAACTCATCCCAAGCTCACTCTTAACTTTGGATCTGTGTTGTCTGATCCATGTGAATACAAACAACTTGTTGGTAACCTACAGTACTTAGCTCTAACAACTTTCATTTTCTGATGAAACACACTGCCATCGATTACCACTTTGTTCGCGGCCAGATACACACATGAGTTCTTCGGGTTACTCATGTGTCTACAAAAGATCAGCTTGCCGATGCTCTAACTAAGTCAGTCTCTCGTGCACCATTTCAACTCTTAAGAACCAAGACTGGTGTTACTCAAGTACCACCATCTTAAGGGGATATGTTAAGCAAATATAATATAGTAGAGGCTCTTACTTGTAATTAGTTAATTGCACTGTATGCCCTACCGTAGATGTGTATATATACTTCTCAAATACATAATAATAAAGCATCCAGCCTTATATCTCTAGTAAGCATAGATACCGGAAACTGCAAGTCTCTGCTGCAATATCTTGTGGGGTCTACGAGGGTGAGAGGACTCATTTGACGATGATTCCTGGCCTCGTATATTTAACTTAAGAAACTGTGTTTTCGATTCACAGTGACAGAGGAGCGATTGTCGCACCTTGATTGTAGAGATGCTCGTAGTGAAGGGTTAATAGAGCTTAATGTCTTTAGGAAGTAACATAAATGAATATAGTAATGAGGAGAAATTTGATCATGAGAGACAATCGATTTTTTGCCATGGTTAATGACGATGATGAAGAAGATAATATTTTCTAAAAAAAAGAAGATATATATATATATATATATATATATTATATTGAATTTTATTTGGTTTTATTGGTTAAACTTGTTGGGTTAGGTTTAGAGTAAACCGATATAAACTAATTAACCGATTAAAAACCATAGTCTATGGTATTTAAGTTTAAAACTATCGATTCAAAGATAAATATGCTTGTTATTTTCAATTAGTGAAATTTTAATATTACATTATAGTTTTGTGGATATATGTAGCTATATGATAGTTATTCTGGATAAATAGATCGTCAACTCTATTATAAATGAAAAAATAGATGCAACGCTGCAACGAGACTGCCAACTCTTTTTTTTTCTTTTTTTTTTTTGTAAAATGAGCCTGCCAACTTTGAAAAAGGGAGTTCAGAATTTATAGCTAACTTTCATGGGAAGGTTCTCTTATCAATAGCTATCTATTTTACACCATCTCCAGAATTCAGATCCTTTTTTTTGTCAACGAATTCAGATCCTATATGAAAATATAAAATATTTCGTCTTTCCACGATTTATAATATATTAAACATCAAATTGCACATAATTAAAGTAATACCACGGCAAAAAGAAAGAAAACACATAGATACTTTTTATATAGTATAATATTGTCACCATTTTTATACATACAACTTGATTTACATTCATTTATAATAATAATAAATGTATTATATTTGGAAATATATCATTGTTAAAAATATTTACATTATGATTTCTCAACCTCATTGTAGAAACTTAAGATATTGGCAAACTTTTCAAATCGAGAGAAAAACATAAATTTTTACAAAAACAGTTAAAGATCTTTCTTTATCCGTGCGCACATGCTGGGTTGTTTCCTAATTAAAGAAAGATAGATGCATGAAGTCTTATTTTATCCAGAGAGATAACAAGTTGCTGAAAAGTCTTCTTTGTTGTCTTCGATGTCTTTGACCTCTCCCAGTCAACTTGCTTGAAGATTATTGATGATGGGATGGCTAGGGGTTGCATGGTTTTTGTGAAGAATATTGTTGCTATGACTCCAGCCAATCAAATCGTTTATGTTAATCATTTGTAAATCCAAGATAAGGAGTAACAATTATTAAAATAAAATAAAATATTTAGCATTGTTGATTTGCTATTTGTGGTTTGTTAATCATTTTCATTTTAAAATAATAAAATAATATAATAATTCATTTATACACCAGTAAATAAATGAAACAAAAATTGTATATTTAAAGAAATATTTTATAATTTAAAATTTTATTTGCGGATGTAGCAAAAAAATTATTTGTCGGTTAATGTTATTTTATTTTGTCTTTTGATGTTTTATATTGACTTAAAACATGAAAAATAAATAGAAAAAAAAAGAAAAAGTGTTAGGTTGGAATTCCTATTAACTAAGTTTTTCCCAATATCATGTGCAAAATTTAAGTTAGTAAAATATATAAATAAATTATCAAATAATTACCAAGTACTGTAATAAATAGTTCATAAAGGGAAACACATAATTTGCAAGTATGTTTTTTAGCAAGTATTTGAATTGTAAATACTCGTTTTTAACAAATCAAATACAAATCTTAATTTCTATTATCTAAACGAACCAAACTAAATACTAAGTATACTAAAAATGATAATAGCTTGTGTCTGTCCCCAGTAAAAATCTCATTTTTTTTCTTTTTGAAACAAACAATTATAGATTCTATCTTCGATATACACTAGTAATGCAACGCTACCATTCATATTATACTCATGACTTTTTCTACTATCAAAATGTTTTCTTTACGTACAAATGAAAACTTATGGTTCTACAACATTTTTAAGATATAATTTATTCTTCAGTTTTGCAGAAATAATTTTCATTATATGTCAAACTTTTAATATCCGTCAATTTAGATAATATACTGGTTTTAGATATTAATTTTCAAATATAATTAATATTTAATTTGTTTTTCCTCGAATAAAATAAGTTTCTGGCCGCCACTAATAATTAGGTTAAGTTAGGATCAACTATCTACAATAATTATATTTGAGGAAAAAAATAAAATAATCTCAAAAACAATGGTCGTACACAGTTTATAGTCAACACACTGGATGCAGATTTCCATTTTTGTAGACTGTATATAAACCCCTGAGTAAGCTTATCTTCTTGGCACGAAAACCAATTCACCAAAGCAGAAAAAGAGAGAGTAAGCATATTGTACAATAGCAATACCTTTTCTAGGGAGAAGAAAGAAGAAATGGCGCAGTCGGTGATCGTAGATCGAAGGTTCTGTGTTCCTAACCCCGTGGATCTGGCGATGGTGCGGGATAAGATTGCTTCACAGTACGGTAACTTCGTTATAAGTGACGTTAACGGGAACATGCTGTTCCAGGTGAAAAAACCGGGTTTTGGTCTTCACAAGAAGATGACCTTATTGGATAGTTCTGGATCTCCGGTCTTGACTATGAAAGAGAAGGTCCATAGACTCATTAAAAAAACACACACACATAACTTAAACAGTTCGTATGTATAGTCCGGTTTAACTAAATTAAATTTATTGCAGACGATGACCTTGCATAACAGGTGGCAAGTATTTAGAGGAGGGAGTACGGAAGAGTGTGATATGCTTTACACTGTGAAAAGATCGTCGATGGTTCAGCGTACGACGAAACTTGATGTGTTTTTGGGTCACAACAATGAAGAGAAGACATGCGATTTCAAAGTCAAAGGGACGAATTGGCTCGAACGCTCTTGTGTCGTCTACGCCGGTGAATCTGACGTCATTGTTGCCCAGGTAACTTACTCGCTTTCCTTTTTCTTTCTCACGTAGTCACGTTGAACATTCGGGTGGACCCAGCCTATATAGCCGACTAATCAATTATTTTATGGTTTCACTTGCCTAAGAGTTAATAGTGTTTTTTTTTGTTGCTTTTTTATACCTGGTTTTGGTTCGGAGTTGGTTTAACACGGTGCTATATATGTTGGGATCGATTTTGGTTTGTTTTCAAATCAACTTCCTTATGTTCAGTTTATCCAGAATAAACATACGCTTGCTTAGCCTACGTGTGAATTGGCAGGTTGACCATGTGTTTATGAATTGTTAGAACAATCAACTTCACATTTGCATCACTACTAAAAAAAATATTTGAAAAAGAAAAATACTGGAATACTCGGGTCGTTGGTGGTAAAACTGAATCTTGTCTGTGTATCTATGTAACAGATGCAGCACAAGAAGCACACGCGGCGTACCGCTTTATCGGGAAATGACAGTTTCTCGGTGACGGTTAATCCAAACATTGATCATGCCTTTATTTCTTCGCTCGTAGTCCTATTTGACGTTGTTGACCGACAAGAGTCACCCAAAGGAATTGGCTCTGATAACTTCGAGGCTGCCCACGTCACACAGGGTTTATTTCAATGATGGATACAAGAGTTTAAATCCAACCAAATTCTATTGTTATTCACATAATAATTCTAAATTATGTTTTAAAGTTCAACTGTATTGAATATTATATTTATAAATCATGCATCATAGGTTTAACTCAGTTTTCCAAAATATGAATATATTATTGTGATATTCAACACAAAGATGATTTTGAAAATCTTTGTAAATGGAGTCATTTGAAATAAATGCCAATGAAATTTTAAGAATATCAGTTACAAAAAATATTCAATAATAAAAAGTTCAAAAAAAAATCAAATAATATTGTGAGATTTTTTTTGAGAAATAAGAAAAAACTAATGAAATTTTAAAATTAATGAAATTATAATTCATACACATGAATTTTTAAAACTAATGAAATTTCAAAACAAAAATCCGGCTAAAGACTTTATTGATTATTGTCAGCACAAATTTTATTTTACAAAAAGAAATACTGGACAAGATTGAAATTTTAAACATTGTAAAACCTATAGAATTAATTTAAAATATGTGACTAAACAACACCCTCTAGATGTAAATTTTAAATAAAAAAATCTTATAATTTAGAGGTCGTAAAACCTAAATATACCAGGTAAAGAGCCTGTGCGATGTCGCACAAGAACTCATTTTATAAAAATTAATTTTCACACA
>OVBX01005116.1:0-13570 GCA_900406325.1 Erucastrum elatum
GAATAAATTTATAAATTGACTAATATATAAAAAACGAATTTAAAATTAATTAATAAGATAAATGATTAGAATTAATAATAATAAAAATTATCCAATTAAAAAATATATGTTAAAACAAAAAATAATATATATATATATATTGTGTTGTTGTCTGAAAAATATTATTAAATAAAAGTTAAAATTAAAAGCAGAAAATACATAACTAAATATTAAGTAAGTAAAATGATTAATTTCATATAACTGAAAAGATAATATTAATTAATTTTAAAAATTTATTTATTAATAATGAATATAATATATATAAGAATTTTAAATAAAAAATATAATTAAAAATAATTTTCAATTGATAATATAAATAATAATTTATCATTATAATATTTTATTATTAATTGATTTATTAATAAGTAATTATAAAATTATTACGCCCGCATATAAGTAATTAATTGATATATGCGGACGAAAGTAATGAATATTGATGTCAGTCAACCTTTCTCAAAAGAAAAAGGTTTGTAAAGTTGTGAAGTCTATAAAAGGCCTGATGTGGGTTTAATCTCAATATATACGGAGATGTGTCACGGGCTTATTAACAATATATTCTGATTGGGCCTTAGTTCAAACAAAGCCTGTTTTGAATAACCATATCAGGCTACAGAACATGCAGTCAAAAACTTCAAAGTTCCATACGCCATCCGGGTCCTCGGATCGGGTTCGGGTCGAGTCATATCAGATCTAAATCTTTCGGATCCAAGAAGTTTAGACTCGTATAAATATCTAAAATTTTTTGAGTCAGTTCGGGTTTATAATTTCAATATCTGTAAAATATCCATAATTTTTAGAGTCTATATCGGGTCCGAATCGGATATTTAGGCTCTGAAAAATACATTACATACTCAATTTCATTTAAATTAATCAATACTTGTCATATATATCTAAATATTTACAAAATAACTTAAACTAAACTATTAATAATTAACATAAAACATTTTTAAACTCTAAAATTTATATTTTAAACTTCATATTATTTAAAAATGTTACAAAATAATAATAAATATTGTTAACAAAAGATATTTCAACTAAATAAAAAATAATATTTATATATATATGTATGTATAAAATAGAGCACAAAAAAATCAAAGTTTTAAATATACATGTTTTTAAGTCGGGGTACAAATCGGTTCTTATCGGGTCAGGTCTATTCGGATCGTTTTTTTTAGTCCGAGTTTATTCGGATCGGTTCTTTTTAGGTGCGGGTCTATTCGGATATAAGAAATTTAGACCCAAAAATATTTGTAAACTTTTGGGTTAGGTTCGGATCGGGTATATTTGAACCGGTTCTGGATCGGATCTTCGAGTCCAGATTAAAATGCCCATGCCTACGCCTGGTATTCTTTATCATTGGACTGTATAATTTTATTCTTTTTGTGCAAAACCATGTTAAATTTTCATAGGTTAGACTACAAGCTAGCTTGTTGGTAAACTGAATCTATGAGATATGAAACTATAGAAAAGATAAGACTTGGAAATGGGATTGGGCCACTAGGGTTCCCAAATTGGCATAGATCATTAACCATCATATACACACTAAAAAATGTCGCATTCTATGATGCGTACATAACGAAGAATGCCAAAAAAAACTCAAATGTCAGTCTCACGTAGGTCATATATATCCCACGGAATCAAATCGATATTATTTACGAGCTACTAGGCTAGACAGGCCCACACGTGTCTCTGCCTGTATATATCAATAAAAAAAAATATTTTATATGGAGCAAACAAGTTTGGTTTGGGAAGTGTGGTGAATTGGACAGGTTCATGTAATTATAGCGGAAGAGAAGAAGAGAGGGACACATCCAAATAATACAAAACGCACATCTACCTTCCTGTCAACATTTTTATTATTTCTTTGGTCGTAACAGTTAGTTATTTTATGTGCATTACATTTCTGACAATTTAGTTTCGTTGTATCACACCTACTCATACTACAAAACAATTAGTTTTTTCAAAGATGTTTGACATGAATCCATGGAGAAATGTGGTGCAATGTAATACAAGGAGAATATAGCCATTCATTTTTCTGCCGACCTCCTTTTCTCTCTACACATTTTCATGCACTCTCATAAAGTTGACAGTGGATTCACGTCTCCTCCTCGTCTCACATTTCCTAGATTGATATTGATTTTATTTATGCGTTTAAAAATTATGTATCCATATTATATTCATTTAGAAAAGAGAGACCTATTGATCACTGGTTTTTTTATTATGTATAGTGGGTTGGACGGTGAGGTGATGCTTAACCCAAAGGTGTTATTATTTCATCAACTATTTGTTAATCAATATTGGCGGCTAATTAGCAGGTTGGTTAAATAATTTAAATATGACATGTTTCGTCAAATTTGACCTATAGACATGGGATAAACTGTTTTATATCTAACATGGGAGATTAGTTGTGGCATCTGATTCCATAATCAAACGTTAACGTGCGGATGGGTCATAAGGATTAGGTGAAAGCGTGAGTGATGATAAATTGATAATTGAGGGAGTTCTTTTTTATTATGATTTATATATGGGAGACCTCGATAATTACGGCCCGTCTCGATCTGCAAATTGCCTTGGATCCACGTAACGTGTGTTAAAGCCTTGATAACTCATTGATATCTTTGCTGTTCTACTCAATTATCACTTTATCAGATAGATTAGGTAGGTCCACATGGGTGCATAAAATCGAGTGTAACGCTCCAAACTCAAATCGTGGAATATATAATTGTTGCAATGAGTGGAAATGAAGGTTCTAGGTGTGTTTCCTATGGAAATAAGATGTTGGTGCTTGGTATTGGGATCGATTTGGGATCGATTCACCCATATATACACATACCTTCCCCACGAAGAAACCTTAATTTAAATAACTTAGTATCAAGCTTTAACTCTTAACAATCAGTATCTTTGAACCAAAACGATTATCGAACATGCTAGGCGGTGTGGTTTGCATACCAAACTAATTCGAGGTTCGATACGCCACAAAACAACGATGGATGAAATTGCATTTGTAGAAGTATACGTGATAGCGGAAACCTATAATATCATCTGAGAAATAAATTCTTTTCATACTGTTCAATTACAAAAAAAAAAAACATTTGCAATTATTTTTGCTGTTGGAGTAGTAGAAAAAGTGGAAACATATAATTGAGGTTTATGGACAATAATGACACATTGCTCCACTTTTTGTAGTGCATGTGATGGCATCTCGAGCCGTATCCAATTCCTTGCTCAACAAACTTTTCTGATGCATTGCTTTCACGTATTTTGTGTTTATCGATATCTATAAATTGAAATATATATATATATGGGATGTGCATATTTCTTCTATGTTCATATATATGTATATCTTTGCATATACTATACACATCATTGAAGTTTATTGACTTTTTTTTGAGCAACTGAAGTTTATTGACTATGGGATGTTTATATGTTTTGTAGTGCATGCAGGATGTATATTTTTCCTTTTTCTATATATATATATATATATATATATATATTTATTTATTTATACCTATGGGTGTGGGATATATGACGAGGTCTATCAAGAATATATGGTAGAGTACCTTACGAACACTACAAAATATATAATGCATGTATGGATGATGAAAGCGAGATTCCCTCAAGAAAGGAATAATAAAGCTCTTAGAGTATAGAAAATTTGATGGGGGTTCATGTGTTTGTGTGACATTGATACTCATCAGAGCACCCGTAATGAGAATTTTTAGGAAAAAATTCTTAAGAAAAAAATAATTAAATAATCAGTTGACACCTTTAAAAGTTAAGATTTTACTTCTTAAAATCTTTAGATAATAACTTTTTTTAGCGAATCTTTACACCCTACGATGTGTGGCGATTCGCAATTGATTGATATATTTTTTTTTTATTTTTATATCTGAAAAAAATAATAATAAAAAAAATCAAAAACTAAAAACTCTTACAAGATACACCATTGCATGTGCTCTTATCGTTAGCGGTTGAGATGATCTGTGGGAACTAATTGATCAACGACTTCTTAAACTCAACTAAAGAAAATAAAAGAGAGACAAGCAGGCAAGCCAGAACCACTGACCTACATTTATATTCTTATTTTTACGTTTATTTTCTCGCAAACATAAATTAATTCTAGTACCATTCAACATCTCTACTATATAAAAGTAGCTAATTTCAGGGTTCCTAAACTATGCCACATAGGCACAAATATTCTCATCCAACCAAACTTACACGTCAGCTACTCCTTTGTCACGTAACAAACGTAACCTATCAGAAAAGGCCCAGACTTAAGACCAACAGACTATAATGAAATCTAATTCCTGGCCCAACTAAACTATTCACCGTCTTTTCAAGTTGATCATGTTCAAGAGCAAAACCTCCCTCATGCCGTTCCGAATCTCTTTCGTAACGTCTCTTCTCCATCATCAAAGCCCTTAAATCTACCTATTCAAATCCTCAAGCTTCAACCTCAATCTATATATACACGCAATTCCCAACTCCACCTCTCCAAATCTCCCCACTCCGTCTCCTCCACATTAAGTTAATCAGCGGAAGCATCTCTAACAACGTCGAATATTGAGGGAATGGACGGATCAACGCTTCAGCGAGTCTTGATTCACCTGCAACTTAGAGATCAGACTGTTACAGTTACATTGTACAATCCCTCTTCATGTGTTCTCTTATGCTATTAGCTGATTGATCTTATATTTGTTAATCGTATGAATTTATTTTGGTACAGTTGCATGCTGTTTTTATTGCCTATTTTTTATTAGAAAATGATTGTATAAGAATGACAATAGTGTGACATCTGCAAGACATTGTTAATGATAATTTTGTACAATATACTTATCTCTCAATCCTCGCAGTTGAGATGTTTGGAATTCTTCTTAACAAGTTGGCCCATGTATTACTGTTAACGGCAGCAGAAATGATCAGGTTCTCTCAGGTATTGCAAACTTTCTCAGTTTTCTTCGTTTTTTTATTAATATTTAAAGTATTTTCCCAGCTTTCTTCTTTCTTTTTGTTAAATATTTAAAGTAATATTTTCTTTGCTTCAGACTTAATTAAGAAATCCATGGTTCTGAGTTAGTTGTTCTAGATTCATATATATGTAATTTCAGGATGGGAAAACATGTGGCTTCAGCAAATAGCATATTACCGTTTGCCAGATAATAAAATAATGAACTAGAGCCATGTTCTTTGGCAACAAAAAGATATACGGTCTCTCTATTTTGCTTTCTGTATGTTGTTTTTTTGTTCCGTATTTTTCTTACTAATCATCCTAATTGATTTAATAAAACATATTGACTTACATGTTGTGAGAATATTTTTCTGCATTTCTATAGAAAAATCTTCTCAATTCACTATTGAAATTTGAACATATTCCAATAAGTAGACAGTTTTGTTTCTCCTGCAAGGGTCTGGCTAACTTACATGTAAGATTGGAAATATTTATGCGGTGGTTTAAGCATTTGGAGTCCCTTTCACTGATTTTGTTAAAGATTTATCCGATTTTGTCAACATATTTGCTTGTGAAAAGACATTTTTCTTTTGTTTCATGCTTTTTCGGTGGTTCGAAAGGTGCCAAGGTGGTACATGTAGGTGAGAGTAGTTTTAAAAAATCAGTGTGGCTATCAGATTTCCAAAACGAACTCAAATTATGTGATTTGAATGAAGAACTACTGATTGATATTTCTTTTCATTTCCCGAATTTTCGGAAAGGGGGATTCGAGAAACTGACGTATATGAATGTGAAGAAATACGTCGTCTAACTGCGGACGTATTTGCAACGGCGGCTCACATGTCGCAGAGTCTAGGGAAGACATACCTCAAAGCAAATGGTAAAAACCAGTAAGCAATTGAGTATTTCAATGTGCATTACTGCATTCAATAAAACAGATGACCTATATATTTTTTGAGGATATTTAATTGTATTGTCTAATCGTCCTAACTAATATAAGTATGCTAAGATATAGATTGTGTTCTCACTCAGGCTGCAAGCATCTCGATCTTTAGCCGATTGAGCTTCATTTGAAGATTGTTATCCATACTAAATAAAAGTCTACTGGATTTTAATTGTCAGTATTTTTTTGGAGACGTGTATACCAAGCAAGAATCTAGATTCACATCACATAAACCTGCTTCAGTCATCATATCTAAGCTGGAAGAAGTGGCACGACGGTTGGAACGTTCAAAAGAGGGAAGAAAAAGAGTATTGTCGGTGGATGCGGAAATATTTCAAACGCCAATGTTGCACATGGTGAAAGTGAAGAAATGTGATGGAGATACTTTGGAGTACCAGAAATTAGTGAAAGAGGATCTTAGGCCTGCTCTTGCAGATATATTGTTCATGTTTGGTAGAACATCAAAGATGACGAATTAATGCCTGCTTCACAGCAAGAGACAATTAGTGAACTGTTTCTTAGAACAACATGACGAGTTTGTGTTCACCACTCTTTATATCTCAGCATTTTGACTTCCTCTATTTTTCTTTGCCTTTTTTAAACAACCCAAGATAAAATAAAATCTGATTTTGATTGATCATTGTTTTACTTTAGAAATCCTCACGTGGTTTTGGTGGCCCTTTGGGATTGTTTTTACTGAAACTGAACTATTTTTTTTTTAGTTTTGATTAGTTTGGTTTAACTAGATTGATCTATGCCATATAAACAAATCAACAAAGATATCTAATTAAATAATTTAGACTAAACATGTCATGATAAAAAAATAAAATATTTAGATCAAAACAAATCTTATTTTGATTGATCAATGTTTTACTTTAGAAATCATCACGTGGCCTTGGCCTTTGGGATTGTTTTTACTTAATCTAAACTATTTTTTTTAGTTTTGATTAGTTTGGTTTAACTAGATTGATCTATGCTATATAAACAAATACACAAAGATATCTAATTAAATAATTTAGACTAAACATGTCATGAAATAAATTTATAAATAAATTATTAGATCATTTATCTTTTACATATCCTTAAAACAATGATATATTACCTGTAATTCTGTCACAAATTTATCCTCCAGTTAATTGTTAATTGTGTACCAATTTTTTCCCATTGTTAAAACAAAGGTCGTCTTCTTCAAATTATTTAGGTGATATATATATATATATATATATATATATATATAATCATTAGCATATCTTTTAAATGATAAATATTTATCCAAATATTATAAAATACTATTTACATTTAAATATAATATAAAATCAAATATTTTGTGTATATATTCCGCGCGTAGCGCGGACACGGACCTAGTTTATATAATTTCCTCACTAAAAACTCCTGGTAAAGTAATTGAATCATACGTTGAAAAATGGGCAGAAGTACATTTGTATGTCTAATAAGAAATTATGGTTACTCTAGAAAGTATATGTGCATTATCTTTTCTTAGAAAGAAAACAAAACTCGAACCAATGTAATTTCGTTCCTCGCATTAATAAACTATTTAGCTTTTTAAAACGAAAAATAAACTTTGTTTAAGCAAAAAATTGAGATGACGAGCATATTGATACCATGTAATCTATATTATATTAAAAGAGAAGTCATGACTTCTCATTTATGTGTGATATTTAAAAAAATAAACTATTTCTAAAAAGTTGTTTATATTATATTTTTTCCCTTTTTTGTATTTGCATAACCAAATCCTAACAATATATTAACTTCTTTTTTGTTCCACCAAATAAGCAACAGCCGTAGGATACACATATGTAATGTAACCGAACCATTTTAACAAACTCTTAACGTCTAACATGATGGTTTGTGTTCATTTAATATTCCTAGAGCATACTCATTTTATAGTTGTTTATCCTAACAAAAATACAAACATGCATATGTATTTAATTATTGATCATTGCATTCTGTAACTTATTAATCTAACAGACTTTCTTGGTTCATATTATTAAAAAAATTTGTGATTATTCATATATATATATATATATATATATATATATGTGTGTGTATGATTTTTTTAAAGTTTGGACCATCATTAGAAAGTAGTTTAATTTTTTTATATAGAAATATTTCAATTATTTGAATTATTCTATACCAAACAAATCAAATAGATATTTTTTATATTTTCTCTCAAACTGTATCCGAATAAAAACATTTTCATATTTTTTATAATATAATATATATATTTCATTTTTTCATCAAAAATAAAAATAATTATATGTATAAAAATAAAAATAATTATCCGCACGGTTGTGCGGGTCGAGATTTTAATAGCTCCGACGTAAGACTCATTCAAATCATCTTCTTAATTATATTATCGCTTATGCAAGTTTTATAGTTTAGTCCTCTTGGAATGGGACTCTCTAACAAGCAATATTTAAGTATTTTAGAACGAGCCTCTACTTTTGTTATTAGGCAACCTGTAACCTTTTCTTAAATCTATATATATATATATATATATAATATAATTTTTTCTCTTCTTATAACATGTTGAAGGAGAGTTTGTTGATATGTGTCTTTTTTTCTATCTTTTTATATTTTAGATCATTTTTCTTTTGAAATACAATTTGGTTCACCATTTTATAATTCTGAACTATCTAATTCTTTTCACACTAATCATCATTTTTTTAAATTTGATAATTCATTTTATTGATTATAAAATACAAAATAAATAAATAATATAAATATATTTTTAATTTATTCACAACTAAAAATAACATAAACTTAACTATTTTATTAGTTATTACTATTTTTATTATTTCATTTACAAATTATATATTAATTTTAATATTGACTAAGTTAAGAAAAATAAACAAAAACACAACTTATAATCGAAACATAAAATTTCTACAATCATAAAAAATCAAAATGTTAAAGCCACACAAACTAAATAAATGTTTAGAGTTGAAATGATATCAAGAACAAAAACTAACTTACCTCACTTTATCATAAAAGTATATATATATATATATATATATATATGTGTGTGTGTGTGTGTGTGTGTGTGTTTTGGTCATAACAATGAGATGTCGAAAAAGAGTAGAAAAATAAATTCTGAGACAAAGCATCTTTCGAATAGAAAGAAACGCGATCAAGGACCAACACAAAAAAAACAAGAAAGCGTGTTAAACAAAAATATCCAACAGAAGGCAAAAAACGCCACAAAACAAGATGCCAAATATTTGATACACCATAAGCGCAGCCCCAGCCACCAGGTAAGATGTACGAAGCACCTCACAACAAAACAAGCACATAAAAAACGTTCATACCATCGGAGAACCAAAAAACTCTAGATTAAAAAGACCGAAATTCCGAGAAAATAACTTCACACACTTATACTAAAAAATACAGGGGAAGAAAACATACAACCTGGAGGAAGGAGAAAGAAAGTTAACCACTAAGAAATTAAAGCCCAAACTTGAAACCAGACACAACATTAGAAATCTACATAGCATATACGAAAGAAAACACTCTTTAAACCTGGAGTCACAAGGGCCACTAAAGACGCGAGCAGTGATGAATCAGCAAACCGTGGAGCCATCTTCAAATGATCAAAAACTAAATCTTGAAAACCAAACCGAACCGAAATTATCGACGGTAAGATAACGAAGAAGAAAACAACATCAAAGACGACTAGACTGTGACTCAACCCAAAGAGATGAACTTCCTAACATCAACAAAAATTTAAGTAAACAAATGAGCAGTCAATATTGACCGGACAACCTATAACAACATGAAACTTATAAACCCAATCTATAACAAATATCAAACAATCTGAAGAAAAACAAACACATAGAGGTGAGTATTTTTTCGGTGAGAATGAGAAGCAAAGCACACCGAAAAGGTAAACGAATTACGTAGATGGTGAATGCTTAATGTCAAAATATAAATCATCTTAAAGAATAAAGTTTAAATAATTCAAATTTAAAAAAATACAATTTTAACGTTAAATTGTTAATCTTAAAACAACCAATACAAAGTTATTGAAATTCAATATGCGTTACGTCAGAAGCTTTACTATTATAAACACAAAACATATTATTGAAAAAAATACAAACACAATATATAAACCTATCACCTATTACTATATAAAATAAAACCATTAAATAATGCTCTTAGCAAATAAAGATGATCACATGATTACATCATCCAGAAAAAAATACTCAACAACAATAAATATCAAATTTTCAAATTCTTATTAATAAGATTTATGATTAAAATAAATCGTTCCAACTTCGAATGTATCTTTACGATGAATATACATCTGATTGGTTAAATTGATATAGTCACAACTTCTTAATTTTGACAAATCCAGAATGAGAAAAAACTGGCGGTTAATATGACACATATGATTATTTAAAATTATCATCATAAACACCGCTCACAAAATATAATTCATTGATATCAACCTAGCAGAGTCCAAAGCATCAAACTATTAAACACCTTCCAATCACCCCAATATACAAAACTAGGTATAAGTATAAATCTCAAACCCGAACCCGATCCAAAGTAAGAATATCGGTTCTGTTACGGATTTTGCCAAAAACACGATTGATTTCATTTACTTTGGGTTTCGGGTTCGGTTCCGTTTAGCCGATAACTGAAGAGTAACCCGAGTTGAACCAACAAATACAGAGTTGATAGTATGAAACGTGACAAAATAGTTCATCTGATTCCAAATGAGATGATGCAAAATAAAATATCAATAAAAAAATGCAGTTTATCTAACTAGCATGAATTTAACAATTTAAGTTTTTAGACATGTTTACTATTATGTCTAATTATTGATATATATATATATATATATCAACTCTAATTTAATATAATCATTATCAGATGAAGTTCACATTTATAAATGAATCTAAATCATAATTTAAATTAATAAGTTTCAATCAAATAATAAAAAAATTCAGCTATTACACTTTTAAATTGCATGCATATATTTAAACTTAAATTTCTTTCAGAGTACATATGCAAAGAATACAATTAAATTAATAAATTTCATATGATCAGATACATATTTTGCTTTTATAAATATGGTTGAAAAATATTCTAAACTATAAAATCATAGTCAAATCATAACAAAATTAGCAAAACCGGCGAGTCCTTAGTTTTTTTTATTTCGTTGTCAGTCATAAAAAAAACGAAATAATAGTTGTACGGTGTCAGGTCGACCCAAATTCCTGATACGACTAAATAAATGAATATATAATGTCTAGGGGATATTTGGACAAAAAAAAATAATGGTACAGATATTGTTCTGAAAAGCAGATGACGATGCAGCAGGCATGCCCATCTTAATGCGTTTGCTTGCTAGCCTCGTGATTCTATGCCTCTCTTCGTGCTCTAGCATTCCCAAGATAACTTAGTTTATCAGCTGGTGGCTTATAGAAATGATAGTGTGCAAACAAACATATTTTAATCATATAGTTATCTTGACATTAGTTTACTTCCTCAGTGATTACATACATCTGGTCACCAAAAAAGGCGTCCACCCGCACAAACGAAGGAAAAAAAGCTGTATATTCGTATATGGAAAAAAAGGAAAAGATGAACTCATTGTAAAGTTATTAAATTCATATGTAAAGTACACCTTGTGAGCATATCCAATTTCCAGATTGCCTATTTGATTATAGATGTAGAACGCAAAGATTCGTTGCCCAAAAAAAAAAAGAACGCAATGGTTCATCCCAGAATTTTTTGTATAGGTTGATTTCATATAGCAAACTAAACACACAAAATGCTATACGAAAATCAAAAGTTTAAAGACAGAATAATAAAAGGTATGATGGTCTAATTAAACGACTAAACCATATGAAAACGATATTGCTAATAAAAATCACATAAGCGTTGACATGCGATGCGAGCTATGCTACAATAACAAAATGAATATTATTTTTTATTTCTTTTGAGAGAGTGGACAAATGTATATTACGTGAAAGCATTTTGTTTTTGTTGGTAAAAAGTCAAAACGCATTTAATTTCATCGATCTTTTTTTTTTTGGTCAACATTTCATCGATCATTTTTAGGGTTGGGCAAATAAACCGACCCGAAAATCCGAACCGAACCCGATCCAATAAAAATGAATCCGAACCGATCCGAACCCGACATTAATACCGAATGGATCTTGTTTTTTGGTATAATGGGTTATGGATATTATCCGAACCGAACCCGAACCTAAATAGATATCCGATAGAACCCGAAACATTTAAAATTACAAAAAAAATTCTACTAAATATGATCTTAATTCCTAATATGTATCCAAAATACTTTAAAATATTATTCAACTTTAAAATAATTATTTATTATGTGAAGCTTGATGATTGAAGGTGGTGGCTGAAACTTGATGTTTTTAGATATTTGGTTTTGTTTTCATTAAATAATGTTCATCATTTCATGAGAACTTAGTTTTTGTTTTATGATTTCATTTATTTGATTTTCTTTCTATAAATACCTATATTTTTCTTTCGTTTGATTTTGAATGATCTCGTTGATGTTCTTTTTTTTTTATTTGTGAATCTAGTTTACTTATGTTTTGGCTATTAAAACATGTATAAATCATGTATTTTAAATCCAAAGAACGTATTTCATTTATGTTTTGGTTACAAAATAAGTACAAATCATGTATTTTTAAACCGAAGAACCGATTGGGACCCGAATCCGAAAGTATAACGGATTATGCCGGTTCTTTGATGATTTACTAACCCCGACCCGAACCCAATTGAATCCGAACCGATCCCGAACCGAACTTTCATATAATCCGAATGGGGCTGATTTTGATAAACCCGAAAAACCGTAACCCGATTGGATAAAACCGAAACCCGATTGGGNCGATTGGGATCCCGAATGCCCAGGCCTAATCATTTTAAAGTAAAAATCAACTACTTTTGTTTTTTTTTTTTGCATCTTGCCAAATACTTTCTTTTTTAACTAATCAATTATGTTTATGCGACGAATTAACTTAGAATATATCAATAACTTTAATATGAAAACTATATTTCGATCTATGCAACCGTGCGGATATTATTTTCAAATTTATATGTATAAATTTGTTTAGATTATTATTTAGTATTAATCATATATTTAAATGTTTATATTTCAAATTTCATAATTTATAGTTACATGTTGTAAAAATCAGTTACTTAAAATCATAACATGTATTTTTTTCTTATTATACATTTATCTTATTGTATTTATATTTAATTATTAAAAAATTAATGTACATGAAAAAACATGATATTAATAATTATTTTGTATTTAATTTATATTAAATTTTTACACGTCCTTTAAAAACTGGATTTTATTTTTGTAATATTTTAATGTTTATTCATTTTACATAATATATTATTGTATATACAAAAATCTAAGATATGCTAACTTTTATAAATGTATTGCATTCTGTCATAGATTTTTTTTAACATGAATATTATATATGTATGAAAATAAAATTTACTAGCTATCAATCTAATATAATTTTATCATATGTATTTCCATATAATAATTTTTTTTTAACTTTATTGATTACGAATATAAGATAGATAAAAATATGTTAGAATTTTTATTTTAAATTATATAAATA
>OVBX01005117.1:0-13570 GCA_900406325.1 Erucastrum elatum
CTCTTTATCCAAATCATTTTGTAACCGCTCTATCCTTGATTTAGAATTCCAGTCACTTGTCTTTTTAAGCTTTGAGAGCTCAGAGCGACATCGAGCAATACGGTCCAGAATACTCAGATTAGGGTTACCATTGCCTAGATCCCAACCTCGAGCAATAGCTTCCTCAACCCCTCTCTTACCATACATACGTCTATCGAAAAAGAAACGTCCTCGTTGCAAAGTTTCAGGNAGTCGACTATATGTCTAATTAGGAAACTTTACAATAAGAAAGTAGTTAGCAAACTAGTCTATACAAAGCAATGAATTCATTATAATATGTTGCACAACCCTCCTAATGTAAATAATAATTTAAATTTGTTTGAACATATTATATTTCGAGAAATACTTGGGTTCTCACCCCCTAGGTGAACCTCTAGGTTCACCAATCAATTAGATTCAACCATTTTAGATTTAATATCTTTTAAAAAGGAAAACTAAACAATCAGAATTTTGTGAAATGATATTATGTTTTTAAATAAATAAAAATAGTACTAATTAACAAAAAATATTATTTTTAATGTTAATAAATCCGTCATCAAATATTAAACCCTAAACCCTAAATTTTAAATACTAAACCATAAATCCTTGGGTAAATCATGAACTCTTGGGCAAATCCTAAACCCTAAACCTTTAATCCTAAACCATAAACAAAACCCTTAATTCTAAACTATAATACTAAACTCTAAACCCTAGATTCTAAACACTAAATCCAAAACCCTAAATCCGTGGACAAATCTTTGAATCTTAATCATAAACCATAAATTATTTTGGAATTTAGGATTTGGAGTTTAGTATTAGGATTCAAGATTAAAGGTTAGGGTTTATGATTAAGGGTTTAGTTTATGGTTTAGGATTAAGGGTTTAGGATTTTTCCAAGGGTTCATGATTTACCCAAGAATTTAGGGTTTAGCATTTAGAATTTAGGATTTAGGGTTTAGTATTTAGAATTTAGGATTTAGGATTTAGTATTTGTTGACGGGTTTATCAATATTAAAACTAAGATTTTTTTTGTCATTACTACTATTTTTTATTTATTTAAAAACATAATATTAATTCATAAAATCATTATTATTTGGTTTACTTTTATAAAAGATACTAAATATAAATTGATTGAATCATATTGGTTCACCATAGGGAACCCAAGTATTTCTCATTTCGAGAAGGTTATTTTTTTTTGTCAACATTTTTTTTAAATAACTTTCAATTTATTCACTTTGATTAGAAACCAAAAGGGTTTTCAGTTAATGTTTGGGTTAAAATAAAATTAGATGTGTCCTGGAATCAAATTATTTTTTCCAACATGTATGAAGCTAAATTCAATATAGTGCGTACTCATATAGTAATGAGCTATAAACGATAAAAAAAATTATTCTTGGGTTCACCCTCTAGGATGAACCTCTAAGTTCACCAACCAATAGAATCGTGTTATTTAAGATTTAGTATCTTTTAAAAAAGGAAACAAGATATTCTCACAATATATTATACTTTCAAAATAAAAATTGAATAAAAATTATACTAATCACAAAAACAATATTTTTTAATCTAAAAAATAAGTTATTTTCACAATATATTTTTAACGATGCCAACAAAAATTAAATCTTAGACTTTTGGATAAATCTAAAATTTTATAGTTTAAGATTTATCCAAGAGTTTCGGATTCACCCAAGGGTTTAGAGTTTACCTAAGGATTTAGGGTTTAAGATTATTATTTTTTTTTGTCGACAAGATTAAAGACTCATGTTGACTCTGTAAACCAAACTGGGTGTTCTGTATCCATATGGATAGTAAACGACGCTTGTTGCCTCACACCACGTGCCAAGCAATCTGCCTTGTTGTTTTGCATCCTTGATATATGAATAATTTCCGAGCTGTGAAAACTTCTCTTGAGACTTCTGATGTCTTCTAGGTAGGTTGCAAAAGCCGGCCATTCTTCTGGTTCCGAAACTATATTCACCAATTGAGAACAATCCTTTGCAAAAGTAACATTATATTGCCTTAAGTTCCTCATACATTCCATTACCCATATGAGGGCTTCTACCTCCGTGTGCAAGGAGGATTGACTAGCCCTTGTGTTTCTAGCTCCTAACAATCCTTCAAATCCCTCTAAGGTACTATATCACCTTTGTCCCGAAAAAGTATCTTCCGATTTCCATGAGCCATCCGTAAAACACCATCGTCCCGACCTAATTGGCAAAGCCGTGTCAGCTGTTTGAATGGGTTGATTCTGCCTTTGGATTATTGCTTGTTGAGCATCTATCTAAAGGAGAGACTCATTCATAGCCAGCTTAAGAGTGTCCCTAGGATCCACATCAAAGTTATTAAAAACTTTGTTATTTCTTCCTTTCCATATGTACCAAAGTATCCACGCAAAATGATGATCTTCCATTGTTGGCTTAATTCACCAGAATAGATAATCTATATTGGCAAATAAAGATTGTCCTGGAAAATAATCAGGATGCGAAGGAATCCTTGATAGAGCCCAAACCTGGACTGCTGGTGGGCATTCGAAGAAAATGTGATTTATAGATTCATCCACTGCTCCATATTTGTCACAGCCAATATCCCCCTGAAGACCTTGTGCTTTAAGATTTTTCCTAACTGCTATACATCCTGACAGCAATTGCCATAAAAAATGATTCATCTTTGGTGGACAACGCACCTTCCAGCAATGAGCTTTAAGATCCGTGATAGTAGGACCTAACTCTACTACCCCTCTTTCGCGGTCTGGATACGCTCTTTCCACCTGATATTCTGATTTAACTGTGTATTTTCCACTTTTTGTAAAGTGCCAGCCATCCCGATCTACGGTCTGTATCCTACTTAAAGGTATACTTTTAACGATCTTGACACCCGCAGATTCCATTATTTCCTGTAAAGCCAGTGAGTCCCATGTTTGCGACGAGGCGATGATGAGAGAGTCGACCGTAAGGTCTGGTAAAAGAACATTTTATTTTATATTTGCTGGTCTCAGGCGGTTGGTTGGGAGCCAAGGATCATTCCATACTGAAATAGAAGATCCTGATCCCACCCTTTTGATTAGTCTTTTGCTAACCAGAGATATAGCAGAGATTATACTGCGCCAACCATAGGAAGATGAGTATGATCTAATCGGTTCTAGAGGTGAAGCATTCCTAAAATACCGACCTTTAAAAACACGAGAAAATAGAGTATTTGGTTTATCTATTAATCTCCATAGTTGCTTTCCAAGCATGGCTGTGTTTACATCCGTAAGATCTCTGAATCCAAGCCCTCCATCATCTTTATGGACACAAACCTTGTCCCATGATTTCTAGTGTAATCCTTTCGTATTACCACTAGGACTCTACCAAAATTGAGCTACCGCACTTGTGATTTTTTTCATTACTGTTTTCGGAATCCGATAACATGACATAATATGGTTAGGGAGAGCAGATACCACCGATTTAATGATCACCTCCTTTCTTTCGTTGGTGAAAAATTTGAAAGTCCATCCATTTATTCTGCTATTTAATCGCTCCTGAACAAAGCCAAATACTTGAACTTTCGAACCTCCCAAACTTTCTGGAATACGCAAGTAAGTACCCATTCCTCCCAAATTTTGTATTCCCATAATGTCTCTAAGTTCCTGACGAGTTGCCTCGGCAATCTTGTGTCCAAACTGAATCGACGATTTCAGAAAATTTATTTGTTGTCCTGACACATTTTCATATTCTTTGAGAATAACCATAATAGCCATACACTCCTCTTTCTGCGCTCGACAGAAAAAATACTATCATCAGCAAAAAGCAAATGAAATATTGAGGAACACGCCCTTGCCACTTTTATTCCGGTTAGCCTTTTTTCCCTTTCCTCCTTTTTAATATTGGCTATTAGCGCTTCCGTACACATGATAAATAAGTAAGGAGATAAAGGATCGCCTTGTCGTAGTCCCCTATTTGGAATAATCTGTCATGTGGGTTGCCCATTTATTAAAACTCTATATTGCACCGAAGATATACACTCCATCATCAACTTTATCCAGTGTGGATCAAACCCCATCTTATGAAGTAACGCCTGAATGAAAGACCATTCCACCCTGTCATATGTCTTACTCATATTCGTCTTTATCGCCATAAATTTGTTCTGACAAGACTTGTTTGTCCGCAGACAATGAAACATCTCCTATGCAATTAGGATATTATCAGAAATCAATCTCCCTGCCACAAAAGCTGATTGTGTTTCCGAAATTAGAGCAGGGAGAGAAGCCTTTAGCCTTTGACATAGTACCTTTGAAATAATTTTATGTCCTATATTACATAGACTTATTGGTCTAAGCTCAATCATCCTAGTCGGTCTTTCTGTCTTAGGAATCAAGCATATATTTGTAATGTTTAACCGTGAATCCAATTTTCCAGTAACCAAAAAATTGTTAACCAGCTCCAGTAAAATCCTGTTTGATAATGTGCCAAGAGTGCTAAAAGAAGAGAGCCGTCATACCATCCGGTCCCGGGGTCTTTTCCGGATGCATCATAAAAAGTGCTTGGCGCACTTCTTCCTCTGTGGCTAACTCAATCAAACGCTGATTCGTTCATTGAGATTAATTGGTTTAATTTCCTCTAAAAAATCATCAACTTCCGTGGGCGACGTAGTCCGAAAAAGTTCATCAAAGTACTCCACTGCCACCTTCGCTACTCCTTGGTCCTCCACTACCCAGTTCCCATTAGTGTCGTATAAGCCCACGATGCAATTTCGTGCTCGCCGCTGCTTTGTCAAAGCATGAAAAAAATCGGTACTAAGGTCTCCTGCAGTGTTTCACATATTTCTACTTTTCTGGTGCAAATATTCTTCTTCGTCTTTATAAGCCTCTTGTAGCTTCCTGGAAACCTCCAAAATATCCTCTTGAGCTCTATTACTGTCTGATTGTATCTCTTCCAATGCATTCCGCAACTCTGCTATTTTTTCTTTTCCATACGGAGGATTATTTTTACGCCATCTAGAGATTTCGTGTCGGCAATTAGTAATCTTGGACACGAAACCTCCCATGTTACCATCTGTATTCCTTGACTCCTTTTTCCAACCTCTGGTAAGAGATTCCAGTAGACCCTCTTGTCCAATCTATCGTTTATCGAACCTAAACTTTCATCTTCATTTTGTGACCTTGTCTTCTAAGAAAGCCACTATCGGTCTATGATCCGATCCTACTAATTTTAGGTATTCAGTATAGGACTTTGGAAACAGGGCATGCCATTCCTCGTTTGTTAAGGCTCGATCCAATCGGCACCTTATCATTTCCATTTTACCATTTATTTTCCTTCGTCCTTGCCAAGATAATTTGTTTCCTCTTGCCAGAAATTCCAAAAGTCCACTATTTCGGATCATATCATTAAACAGTATAAATGAAACAACACTTCTTAACGGTCCCCCATTTTTTTCATGATTTCCTGTGATTTCATTAAGGTCGCCAATAATAAACCATGGATCATTCCGTGAAATTTCATATCTTGTTAGTCGTTCCCAAACCTTTTCCCTTTCTGAACTGGGTCTCCATATACAAATGTCATGAATATTTTCTTCCCCAATGCCTCGGCTTCCACATCGATCATCCTATTACTGGAGTATAAAATATTAACCTGATACTCATTATTGTAGTATAATGCTAACCCTCCACTTGTTCCATTAGGATCCACCGTCATCAAATTATCATATTCAAAGTGTGTTTGAAATCCTTAAACAAAAGCAAAATCTTGTTTTGTTTCCGATAAGAAAAGAAAATCTGGTTTATGTTGATACCATATCTCTCGTAAGTAACTAATAGTCCACTTGCTTCACATACTTCTACAATTCCAACTTAGAACTTTCATTAAATATTAAAAATTATTGTTCCCCCATCGAGCTATTAGCGTGTGGGCATGAAGAGGCCCTCTATACTCATACATCCATATCCTTTGCCGTAGTGAATTCCTTTTGATTATTCGATCTCTGTTCCCTCGTCGTCTTGCATATCCGAACCCCCCGCATGATTTTATTTCGTGGTAAATGATTTTAAATCCTCCACAAAACCATAGCTATATCCAGATCATCCTCTTATAAAACCTACCTTGAAGCACCGTAATTCGTATCCTCATCTTATGCATACGTATATTTGAGATACAATCACTCTGAAACCATAGATACCCCCATAAAATCCTATTCAATCCTTTATATAATCTCATGCAAATAAAACTTTTCTTTCTTAAAATTTTCTTTACCACACTCCATAACCCTCTTTTAAACCTCAAAATCCCAAAAAGATAAAAGCTTTTCCTCGTGGATAAGACAGAAACCTCTGTGCATTCACAAACAGTTAGGTGCATTTGGTTTGAAGAGACCAAATAAAACATCCCATCGACTTTGCAGTCTGTAATCCTCATAAACCAAATGTTCATTTGTGTCCTATAACTCCATTCCTTTATATATGAATTTACTTGTGACCATTCATACGCTATCCTGTTCCTATTGTTAAGAGTCAATGGTTCCAAAATAGAAGGCCTACCGGCCAAATAAACCAAAACAGATAATTTATTCCATAATTTGAGTACAACAGGGGCTCTCCCAACCTCCCAAAAACACCAAAAATTTATTACATCCCAATTGCACCCAACCAAATACTCCAATATCACATTCCGAGCCCCTTCACCAGTTTTCAGACTCCCTATTTTCCCCACGAACTGACTCTGTTCCATTACACTCACCACCAAGAGAGTAAAGGAATAAACTTTAGAAGCTTTCAAATGTAAAGAAATGTTGAAAGTGATAGAAAAGATGTCGACTAATGACTTCTTTATATAATCACTTCCGCCAACCTTGTTTCCAATCACCAATATTTCCTCAGTAATCTCAAGTCTCCCAAATTTGGTTTTGCAAATCAAATCTCCATCAATAATCTGATATTCTCTGACTTGAGAGCCACACCATATCCCTTGACCTCCCAATGCTCAGCAAGAAATGATGTTTGTCTTTGCGATGACGGAATTCCCCGATCCCGTAAGATCATTACGCGATCTTGCATATCTTGTCTCGCTATCCTTCCCTTGCTCCCTTTCCAAACCAATCGAATCCGTATCCGATCTACTTTTCCAAACTCCCCATTGATTCAAAATCTTATCTAACCCCTCTTCCCTTTGTTTTCCTTGAAAGCCCGCTTTTGATCTCGGATTGGGAAACAATCCCTGGATCCCACCGTTCGAGAACCATTGAAACCCTTGTTGGATTATTATTTACGGTATAGTTTTTTTGTTGATTGTGTTATAAATAGTTTTTTAAATAAAAAAATAAAGTTTTAGAATTTATCCAAGAGTTTATTAAAGGATTTAGGGTTTAACATTTAGAGTTTACTGTTTTGTTTTGGATTTATCCAAGAGTTTAGGGTTTAGAATTAAGATTTAGGGTATAGTTTTTTTGTTGATTGTGTTATAAATAGTTTTTTTTAAATCAAAGTTTTAGAATTTATCCAAGGGTTTATTAAAGGATTTAAGGTTTAACATTTAGAGTTTAGTGTTCTTTTTGTGGTATTAATTTTTTTAAAAAAAATATATTTTTTTTTGCAGTTAGTATTATTTTTATTTATTTTTACTTCTTTTTTTATTTGTAAAACCTATTATAATTTGACAATATTTTGTTTCCTTTTTTAAAAGATATCAAATTTGAAATAACTAAATCTTATTGGTCGGTGAATATAAAGGTTCACCTTAGGATAAACCCAAGAATAATTCTAAAAAAACGATATATGATTAATCCACTTTTATCAGCTATAACATGATAAAGCAAAAAAAAAAGTATGGGTCAACGTCAACCAAACAAGAAATTAAGTCAACGAAAAAGAGCTAAAAAAAGTTGATCGAAGAACCAACAAGATCGTGAAGGATGAATAAGCTGTGTGTGCGTGGCCATGTTCGGTCTTACAGTCTTTTCCAGTTTGTCTCTCACAACTACACATTTTTCATTATTACATATAGGGAAAAAAAAAGAGAAATAGCGTCGTAACGCGTTATAAAAAAAGAAAAGTATTTTCCCTTGTCATAGCCATGTGTCGAGAGTATTACGTCTTTTTCTTCGACCATCATGTAAGTGGCCAAATGTCTGGGCAACATATACATTGATTAAGCTAGAAGTGAAACTTCTTAACTATAATATTCGTTCAGACTTCGAGGTATCCATCACTGCATTGCTTTTTGTTTTTCACACGATGCTTTGCTGGTCGACGAAATAGACTAGTTGACTGGGGACTAAACTAACTTGGTTTATCATTCATAAATTTTGATATGACATAATGCATATGAAAGGACGTTTGGCTTCAAGTAGATGTATAAAGGGAATAATAATGATATTTTTGGTACTTACGAGTCAATAAGGCTCATGTGTCGCATTGTAAGTAACGTACGGGCTGATATGTTGGACAAGATTTACTTATGCGAATGGTATATCTTTAGCTTTTGATTTCTTTTAAACTTCATTACTAAAACGATATATTGTAGAAAAGTTTTTGTCGTTGTTCTTCTGTTTTTATTAATTGCTTAACCTCAGTTTTAATTGTATAGTCAGCTGTGGCCTAACCAGTAAAATATCTATAATACTATATAACTGGTTACGCTTAGTTCACTTGTCATCATTTTCATATTAATCTAACCATCACCTATTCTCTAAAATATATTTTCCTAACCATTTCATCAACTTTAACCTAATCACAGACTAAACATATTGTATGCATCTCATATGTGCGATGTTTTAACTAAATCAACTATTTTTTAAAAAATATTTTTTTTCTTTTTAAAAATACATCGAAATATTAATGATGATAAAAACTAATCAAAATTTTTAATCACTTCCTGATATGTTATCTTTCTCTCCAAATCAAAAATTAATGCCACAGATAACATGATTTACGTGAATTATTACTTGAAGGGAATCGGAGTATATTATATAGTAAAATATTAAAACAAAAAACAGTTTAAGATCATCAAACTTGAAGAGGAAATAGAGGAGGAAGATCAGAGATAGTTCGTGAAGAAGACGAGGACGACAAGAATCGTTTTACCGATTTGATGAAACGAGAGATAAGATTTCTGCAAACGCAACTATTATTCTTCCTCAGCTTCCTTAGCTTCTTACCGATTCTCATTCTTATTCCAGCTACTCTGATTATAATCAAGGGTCCAGATGATCTCTTCCTCTGGTGCTGCTGTCTCGTCCTGTTGTCTGCTCGTTCTAGAACCTTCTGAATTAGAAATTGAGCTCTTCTGTGAATTAGCTCTTGGGGATCTTCTTTCTCCATCTTTGTGTATACGTATGGATTATTCTTCGCCATTACTACTGTTGATTGATCTTCGTGAGTTTTGTCCTTTGAAGTATTTAGAAAGACTGTGCAGGCTAATAACAGGAAGTACACATATATATATAGTGAGGGAGGGCGAGGGCATGAAAGAAACCATGTGAGTATTATTAATTGTTGTGCATGACTATATGAGTAATACTGTACATATACATGTGGATTATTTTTCTAAGTTTGTCTGCCTGCCAGGACTACTCACTTTTTTTTTTTTTGAAAAGAGAAGGACTACTCACTTTCACATATTTTTCGTACTTTATATTACTCAATAACTACAATTATGTAAATATTTAGATATATATCTGATTTTTTTTGGTAAAATAGATATATCCGATGATTTATAATGTTTACAACAAACAAATTTAAATTTCTGTAAGTGGAGAATTCACTGTGTAACATCTACAACAATTCAACTCGCATAAATGATCGAACATGGAATATTAATATTATTTTCATATCGTATAGATATGATTCAAACTCAAACCGATATCTCTTAAAGTGATTTATCTGAAACATACTTCAACTTATAATTGAATCCAAAGTTTATATACAAACTAAAAAATACATCTTGCTTAACAATATTTTTTGGCCTACAAGGCTACAAATGTCTTCAAACTTTGAGTTAATTATGTCACTGAAATTAAGATGACAGTGTTTGAAATTATGTTTACAAATGTCTTCAAACTTTGAGTTAACCTGGATTAAGTTTAGCCTATTTCTTACAATTTTTTTCAATCATTTGGATACAATACAATTGCAAAATTGCCGGTTCATAACATTTACTTTTAATCTTCTTACTTTGGTTTGCAGAAATATTAGAAACAATTGTCAGTTAATATGAGATAACATCCATTAAAACCTTAAACTTTTAAATTAAAGCCAAAACAACCTTTAACATGTGTTTGAACCAAAAAAAATCATGGACTTTCAAATATTAGTCATTTTAATTATCATATTTTGTTGACTCGGCCATTTAAAAATTTGAACAGTCAACTATTAAAATCAACTAAAACTAAATGTCTATTAACTATCTAAATGATATTATTTTATATAATTGATTAAAACATTAATCAAAAGATAGTTTTTTGCTTCTGAAAACACTCAAATCGTCTCTTTTGCAAAGCAAGAACCCTAAATCAACTTTATTTTTTCACTCTGATTTTTTGAAAGAGATGTTTTTAGTGTTTCAGAAGCAAAAGAAAATCAGTATGATCAATGTTTTGATCGATTTTAAAATGATGTCGTTTAAAGAGTTGACATGTATTTATTTTTAATTGATTTTAGCAGTTGACTATTCATGTTTTTTAAAGGGTCGAGTCAATAAAATGTTAGGGTTAAAATGACTAATATTTAAAATTTGATGATTTTTTGACTTAAATATTAGTTGGAGATTTTTTTAGCTTTTATCTAAAAGTTTATGGTTCTAATGACTGTTTTTTTCTAGTTAATATTGAACGAATTTTGTGGTTTAGTCCCGGTTGTTTTGACATGGTTTATCAAGATCGAGACAAACTTTGGAGACGGTCGTCGGATGAAATTTATTCAGCTTTGATCTCACATCATTATAAAACTATCATTATTGACAATTTGATATATTAGTAAATTATTTGTTAACTTCTCTCTGCTTTTTGCCTTTTGCCTTTTGCCTTTTGGTGGCAATGTGGCATTTATATGACAATACTTGCATGCATGAAGCTCTCTATTATTTATATATTTTGACAAAGTGGCTAATGTAACTCTCTATTTCCTAAGGTATCCGATGATGGAAGCAACATGATAAGGAATCTCTCCTAATTAATACTAAACTAATAGTATATTAAGTATGCAGTATGTATATTAATTTTTCACTCGTATCCAATGTTTTGATTCAAACCCATGGACAACTGCGCATATTATTTTTAATAATATAAGGTTCAACTGATAACACAAAACGATAAGAAAATTTGTGTAGCGGAACGAAAGAATGGTAACATATGAAAATAGTTAAGTGATAAAAATAACTATGTCAAAAGTAAAACGGCGTACAATACTATAAATATCATTTTGACATTGTTTTGGCCACAAAATTGATTCCTAATTCATGTCAGATAGCCCAATTCACTCCTAAGTATTTGAGAGTTTTTCAGAAATATAGGCTATGAATGTTAAGGGCGGTTAAAGCTAAACACATGTGTTTNTTCATTTTTGAGTTATTTAGATGATCAACTGAAAATATCATCAGCACTAATCATCATTCATCAGACGCAATTATATGTGCAACTCAAATAACAATTATTATATCATAGAAATAACTAAATAATTGACGAATGCACAATAATCTTACTCCTTCTATTTATGAATAAGTGTCATTCTGACATTTTTCACGTAGATTAAGAAATCATTTAATTTTACATGTTTTCCATATAAAAACACTATTACCCATACACTTACTCCTATTTCAACCAATTGAAAAATAATCTGCAGAATAAAATCAATAAAACGACACTTATTTTGCAACGAAAAATTTCCGCTACAATAACACTTATTAAAAAACGGAGGGAGTATATCGTAACTGACGCATTTACTTCATACGCGCATGCCGGCAAAAACGTCAACATAAATTAAATATATAAAGAGACAAAATTTCCACCGGCATAAGCTTTCAAAATGATTTCCTGTCATTTGTTGCTAATAATAGTGAGAATATAAATAATTATAGTAATGAAAATTTGTTTTAAAAGAATGTCATAATGATGGGACATGGTGAGTTCAGATCTGTGAAGGTATTACTTAAAAGTCAACTCACCGGCTAAGCAACTCGGCTTTTGCCAGCTTTCTTAAGCAATCAATGAATCCATGCTCCCGTGTCGTCGATTCTTCATCTTACATTTAAGAATATTTTATGGATTTCTTCTGATCAAAGAACTTACAACATGTACGTTTATGTAAAGCGAAACTTGAGTGCGATTGATATTATAAGCCGTGCCGAACTAAATTGAGATATAATGCAATTGTGGTTTAAGGGTTTACACTTTACAGGATAATTGCAGATATGATAGACAAAGTAATGCGATTTTGATGAAAAGATAACGTAAATAAATATAAATTTTATTTGATTATCAATAATGGTTCACAATATATTTTATAAAATTTATTTATTTCAAATTAATTTAATATTTAAAATTAATCATAGTGTAAATTCCAATTTCTTTAATTTATGTAGTAAAATTGAGGAAAATTAATTATTTGCATATATAAAAATTTGAGAAATAGAATAATTATATTGTCCAAAAATGTTATTATTATTTGGATATATATATATATATATATATATATATATATATATATATATATATATATATATATATATATATATATATATATATATATATATATATATATATATATATATATATATATATATATATATATATATATATATATATATATATATATATATATATATATATATATATATATATATATATATATATATATATATATATATATATATATATATATATATATATATATATATATATATATATATATATATGCAAATCAGATAATCCGTAAAAAAATATATAATTGTTTTTTGAAAAACAAAAATACATATTGCATTTTTATAAGGTTATTTACTAAATTATGGTATTAAATTAATTACTATTTGTAAAGTTAAATAAAAGATAAAAGCTTCTAAAAAAAGCTATTGGTATTTTTTTGAGCCTATCGCGGAACTCAAAATAAGAAAACGCTACTCACATGGTAACAAAACACATATTTCACCATTCATTATCTTAAAGTCTAAATGGTAATTGTGATTTCGATGATATAACGATGCAGAACTTAAGTATGGTATAAAAAATCTGAACCGAATCTGAATAAAAAAATTGATTCGTACTCAGTTTGAAATGTAAATCCGAATGGGTATCTTATGGTGTTATAAAACATATTTAGACTCGAAATGTTATTAACCGAATTCGAACGGAAATTAAAAAACGAAAAATCTCACAATGTTATACAAAAAGCTGATCTGATTATACAAATTGGTATGCAATATAAATATTTGAAACATAAATTTGTACTGAAAGTATTCAGTTTCATATTAATTTATGGGATAAATGCTAAAACGTAATGTGGTTTCAATAAAAAAATAGTGAAATCATAAAAGAGTTTTGATAGAACATAATGTAATATATATATATATATATATATATATTATATAATTAA
>OVBX01005119.1:0-13558 GCA_900406325.1 Erucastrum elatum
ATCTATTATTATAAAGTAGACTTGTGATGGCATCTCCTGCTGCCACGTCACTCTGGAGATATGGGCATTTTTTGACACGTCACCACCAACTCCCTGCGAATCTTGGCCAAAGCTTCTCTTATTTCACAAACGTGATCTGGGCTTCTTTTAAAATTAGATAGTTGGACTTAGACTTCATTTATTTGGGCTGAAAAAACAGAAAGGTCGTCTTTCTCTTTGAGACTCAGCCGTCAAGCTCGAAGTTCTGCGTCCGTTCATCTTAACGGCCACTGGAAACGTTACGGAACTAGACTGATTCCAAGCGTCATCTTTAACTCACACATTAATCATAGCTCTCCACTCTTCCCATGAATTGTAATAGAATGCATCCCCCATTACTTCCTTTATGTGAATCTTCAACTATAAAAAAAGGTCAGTCATATCCCCTGAATTTCATCACTTCAATCCTCTCAATCATAAGCTTCTCTAAAATTTCAGCTTTAAAAATGGCTAATTCAGCTGTCCCCCTCGCTGTTTTCAGTTTAAGGAAGTTTAAATTCTGTATTGGTTTCTTGCTATTCTCCTTAGGTCATTTTTTTTGTTTCAAATTTTCATTTTGATGCTCTTTGAGTTATTGTTGCTTTCTTATAATTAACTGGATCTTTTTTTATTTGCAGGACCCTCCAATTCTTACGCCAACGATACAGTTTTGGATGTTCTTAGGGTCTTAGTTGTTAAAGAATCCAACACTCAACACAGTCTTTTGGATGTCTATTTTTATATGATGTTAAGTAGATATTTTCTTACTCTGTAGATGTAAAAAAACCCATCTGATTCTCATGCATTGCAAAGCCGGAAAGCTACTATACAGAATTCATTATTGATTTTCATCTTCTATCTGTAGCAGAAGTTATTAAAAGATATTCTTTGGTGGTCTTTTATGAGGATAGTTATTTGCGAGATGTTAATGGTTTGATGGTTATGGTGAATTCAACACGCATGCAGCATAGGACAAGTTGTTTGGTAGGGTGTTTAAGAAAAGTCCAGAGCTGGTGTTTATCATCGGTACGTATAACTACTTGCTTAGTTTCAAGTTCTTTTCTGGAAAGCAAGCTCTTTTGTTCATCATCATTAACTTTTTTTTACGGTGGGATTGTTATAAACATGGCTGTTGGAGGTTAAGTACTACTCTCAAAAGCCTGGAATAAATCAGCGGCACTATCATCTGAGAGATGTCAATCAATGTATAGTAGAATTAATCCATGACAAAGCAATAAACTTTGTTTTTTTTTTAATCTTTGATGATTGGCTTAGAATGTGATATCTTTTTGCAGATATCTNNNTCTGAGATCTTATAACAACGCAGGGCTCCTATGATCTGAAGGGTACCATCAAAGTTGGTTTGATGTCTCTTAAAATTCAAAATATATGTTAACAGGACCTTTCTCTGTAGAAATCAGTAGTTTGTGCTTGAGTCAGTGTTTAAAGTGGAGACGATGGGATTTTAATTTCTTAGTCATTTGATATCGTGAGCGGGCAGTGTCTATCTCAAAATTATACGTCCACCACAATAGCTTAAACTTGCGAGCGCATGGAAAACTGTGTTGTTATGAATACATACGAAAGAAAACACTTCCAATAAAATATCAATTATGACCACTTTATTTGACAAAACAACATATCAAATCTAAACAATGAACATGGATTCTAATGTTAAAGTATACAAACATAGTGAAGGAATTGTAAAATAAATATAGTAGCTTAAACAATAACTAACTCAGTAACTATTTTTTCAAAAAAGAAAAAAACTAACTCGGTAAGTACAACCTATTAGAAAGATAATAAGAGTACCGTATTATAAATTTAGTCAAATGTAGTGACTCTTAAGTTGCAATTTCTTTACAGTTAACAAAAAAAAACGATCTCTTAAAAATTTATAATTCACACATAGAACTAAAAAATAGAACAAAAAATAAAAATAAAAGTATTACTGAACTAACTAACGAATATAACCAAAAATGGTTGGTAAAAATAAAAATATGATCTCATTATTTGTTCGTTATAATATAGTTTTCAATCTGCACACATAAAATGTTTCATAAATTTATATCTTTATATAAATATTTTTAATACAAATTCCCGCCCGTAGGGCGGGCCAACCACTAGTGAGAAAAAAAGTTACCATTTAACGCATAGATTCAAAATCTATTAAACAAAATCGAATGGTTCTGTTTTGTATACTACTGATTGGATCGACCTATTGATGAAGCCACTTCACTTTGTTACAACTTACAAACATTATGACCTCTTTTCTTAAGTAACGCAATAAATATCAATAATCAAAAAAACTTTCATATCTCAACAACAGCGCATTCACCAAAACAGCAAAACTGTTGGATAATATCAATCAGACAATGAAAACCAGCGGTTGCAACAAGACGCATTATAGAGAACGATTAAACAGTGAGAACTCTAACAAGACTTGATAAATGAGATGACGATTGATGGAAAGACATGATCATTCTCCTGCCACACAACCTTTACTCCTGATGAGGTTGGGACAACCGTAAACCTGAGGGATCAGCCAAGCAGCTCATTATCAGCAGAACTTAACATACGAAGAACAAGACATGAAAGGAAGATAAAGTCTCTTACAGAGAAGGAATCACTATGCTTTAGGTGATCAGGTGGATACTTACAAGTTAGCTGAAAAGATGGACATCTCACAGCTAGCTGTCTTCTTCTTCCAAGCCACCTAATCTGGTACCTGGATCATAACTTATAAAAAGTCGAAACTCGTTTCCGAGTTTGCTAGAGTGGTGAGGCTTAAACACGCAAGGCCGAACACCCAATAGCTCAGCCGCCCTATCTCTCTGCACATCTCCTGCGAATAGGTAATAATACTATCTCTCAGTTAAAATGTTAACAAAAACATGAAACACTCAGAAATGGACTAGAGAAAACACAAGTCATTGACCGTATGTACCTGTGAGAAGAAGCAACAAAGAATCCACTGGACTGGCCAGAAACGAAACCGTTTGAGTAACTCTCTCAAGACATTCCTTACTCTGCCAAGCATAAGCAAAATCAAAGATCACTAATCTGCTTATTAAAAAAGTTAAGAACTTGTAAGAAACTTTTACCAAGTAAGGAGGATCTGCAACGATTATATGGAAGCAGTGTTTAAGCTGCAACGGCAACTCTTCAGGTTCGTTGTAATCATAAAACGTGAATTCACTTCCATATCTCTCAAACCTCATATCGTACTCCAACAACTGCACCTGTAGACTCGGATCCTTCTTCTGACTCATCACAACAAACAAAAAGAATCGGCTTCCAATACAAATTCAGAGTCTTTCTTTTATCAGAATCTAATGTACTGTATTACCTTGAGATACACGTAAAGAGTAGGGCAAGCGATGCAAGCGACTCTGCAGTTTGAGAATCTGCTCGAGAGAGTGACCACTTCCTCAGCTACAGTCTCTGCCGTTTCAGGCTCGTACCAGAACTGGCTTAGTCTCCAGTCCTCCGTGACTAGCTCCACTTTAGCGGAATCATCTTCACCGGCGAGGGAAGAAGGTGGCGGCGTGCTCGCAACGGTCTTGTTCTGGTCGGCTAGAAACTCCTGGAGCGCCGCCAATGCTTGAGAGCTCAACACTAACGGATCGTCGTCTTCTACAACTGTTTCTTGTTTTCGGAGCTCATCTTCTCCTTCCATTTGAGTTTCGAGGTCTGCGATAAAGTCTGGATGCCTCGGAAAGGAGAGGACTTTAACGGACACGGCTCTCTGAGTGAGTGTGATTTAGGGACTAGGGTTCTTGTTTTGTTCTGCTTGCGTCTATACAGAAATTACATCGAAGTCCCCAATGTTTTAAATATTTCTATAACGATATGCATAATATTCTTGGCGTTTCTTTTTTTTTTTTGTCGGCAAGATTACAGACTCATGTGGACTCTGTAAACCAGATTGGTTGCTCTGTATCCATATGGACCATAAACGACGTCTGCTGTTTCGCCCCACGTGCTAAGCTATCCGTCTTTTTGTTTTGCGTCCTTGATATATGAATAATCTCCGAACTGTGAAAACTTCTTTTGAGACTTCTAATATCCTCCAGATAATTTGTAAAAGCCGGCCATTCTTCTGGTTCTGAAACTATCTTCACCAACTGAGAACAATCCGTAGCAAAAGTTACATTATATTGCCGTAAATTCCTCATACACTCCATTGCCCATATGAGAGCCTCTATCTCCGTATGTAATGGTGACTAGCCCTTGTATTTCTAGCTCCCAATAGCCCGGCAAAACTCTCCAAAGTACTATACCATCCCTGACCAGAGAAGTATCTTCTGCTTTCCAAGATCCATCCGTAAAACACCATCGTCCCGATCTCTCCGGCATAGCCAAATTAAAGAGTTGTACAATTGGAATCTTTTGGAGGATTACTCGTTGGGCTTCTGACCATAATAGGGATTCATTCATAGCCCGCGTAAGAGTATCCTTTGGAGCCATGTCCAAATTACTAAACACCTTATTATTCCTTCTTTTCCATATGTACCATAATATCCATGCAAAATGATGATCCTCCATTGTTGGCTTTATTCTCCAAAATAAATAATCCATATTTGCAAACAAAGACGGCTCTGGAAAATAATCTGGATGCGAAGGAATCGTAGACAAGGCCCAAACCTGAACTGCTGGTGGACATTCCAAAAACACATGATTAATAGATTCCTCCGCTGCTCCACATCTATCACAACCTATATCTCCCTGTAGACCTCGAGCTTTCAGATTTTTCTTAACAGCTATACAACCTGACAATAATTGCCAAAGAAAGTGTTTCATCTTTGGGGGACAACGCACATTCCAGCAATGAGCTTTAAGGGTCGTGACTGTCGGACCATACTCCACTAATTGTTGCCCTATATTTGTATATGCTCTTTCCAATTGATAACCTGATTTAACTGTATATTTTCCATTTTTGATAAAGTGCCAGCCATCCCGATCTGTTAATTGTACCCGATTCAAAGGTATACTTTTAACAATCTTAACATCCGCAGGGTCCAGAAGTTCCTGTAAAGCCAAAGAATTCCAAGTACGTGACGATGGGTCAATAAGAGAATCCACCGTAAGATCCGGAAAGTGAACATTTTGATTTTTATTTGCTGGTCTCGGGCGGTTGGTTGGGAGCCAGGGATCATTCCATACTGAGATGGGAGATCCTGATCCCACCCTTTTGATTAGTCCTTTGCTAACCAGAGATCTAGCAGAAATAATACTACGCCATCCGTAGGAAGACGAGTACGATCTGGCCGGTTCTAGGGGTGAAGTATTCCTAAAATACCAACCTTTAAAAACTCGAGAAAATAAAGAATTTGGTTTCTCTATAAATCTCCATAATTGCTTTCCAAGCATGGCTGTATTGACATCCGTCAGATCCCTAAAGCCCAAGCCTCCATCATCCTTATGTAAACAAACCTTGTCCCAAGATTTCCAGTGTAAACCTTTTGTGGTACCACTAGAACTCCACCAGAATTGAGCTACTGCACTCGTCAATTTCTTCACTACCGTTTTTGGGATACGGTAGCAGGACATGATATGATTGGGAAGGGCAGTTATCACCGATTTGATAATAGCCTCCTTTCCTCCTTTAGTGAAAAATTTAAAAGTCCATCCGTTTATTCTATTACTCAGACGTTTCTGTACAAACCCAAAAATTTGAACCTTTGAACCTCCCAGATTTTCTGGGATGCCTAAATATGTTCCCATTCCTCCATGATTTTGGATTCCCAGAATATCTCTAAATTCCTGTCGAGTATCCTCGCCTATAGTGTGCCCAAATTGGATTGATGACTTTTGGAAGTTTATTTGTTGTCCTGAAACCTTTTCATAATCCTGAAGAATACCCAATATAGCCAGACATTCCTCTTTTTGCGCTCTGCTGAAGAAGAGACTATCATCTGCAAAGAGCAAATGAGAAATTGATGGGCAGGTCTTTGCCACCTTTATTCCAGTTAGTCGTTTTTCATTTTCCGCCTTTCGAATATTTGATATCAATGCTTCCGTGCATATAATAAACAAATAAGGAGAAAATGGATCGCCCTGTCGTAAGCCTCTGTTTGGTACAATTTGTCCCCGTGGTTGTCCATTCAAGAGAACTCTATATTGGACCGAAGAGATACATTCCATCATCAACTGAATCCAGTGATTATGAAATCCCATTTTGTGGAGTAAAGCTTCAATAAACCTCCATTCAATCCGGTCATACGCCTTACTCATGTTCGTTTTAATAGCCATAAACTTGTTCTTACAAGCCTTATTTGTCCTTAACCCATGAAACATTTCCTGTGCTATTAGGATGTTATCCGAAATCAATCTCCCAGCGACAAAAGCCGACTGTGTTTCCGAAATCAACATGGGAAGGCAAGCCTTTAACCGCTGACATAGTACCTTGGAAATAATTTTATAGCCTACATTGCATAGACTTATCGGCCTAAGCTCTGTCATCCTTGTTGGCCTTTCTGTTTTAGGGATCAAACATATGTTTGTAATATTTAAACGTTCATCCAGTTTGCATGTAAACAGAAAATTGTTGACCAACTCGAGAATATCCCGTTTGATGATATGCCACGAGTGTTGGAAAAATAATGCCGTCATACCATCTGGCTCTGGTGCCTTCTCCGGATGCATCATAAATAATGCATGTCGTACCTCCTCTTCTGTTGCCAATTGTACTAGTCGCTGATTCATTTGCTGAGTAATAGATGGTTGAATACCCTATAAAAAATCATCAAATTCCGTTGGCGACGTCGTACTAAACAAGTCGTCAAAATAATCCACTGCTACCCTCTCAATTCCATTATCGTCCACCACCCAGTTTCCTTTAGAATCGTATATTCCCACAATACTATTGCGGATTCGCCGCTGTTTGTTAAATCATGAAAAAAATTTGTACTAAGGTCCTCTGTTGTATTCCATGTATTTCTGCTTTTTTGTTGCCAATATTCCTCCTCATCTTTATATGCCTCCTGTAATTTCCTAGACACTTCCAAAATATCCTCTTGGATTCTATTATCATCCGTTTGTACTTCCTCCAAAGCCTTTTGTAGTTCCGCTATTTTCTCTTTACCATACGGAGAATTATTTTTCCTCCACGTTGAGATCTCGTGTCGATAATTTATAATTTTGGACACAACATCTCCCGTGTTCCCACCTGAATTCTTCATTTCTTTTGTCCATCCTCTAGCAATTGATTCCATAAATCTGTCATGTCCCAACCATCTTTTGTCAAATCTGAACTGTCCTTTGCGTTTAACTATTTTATCCTCTAGAAAAGCCACTATTGGCCTGTGATCCGATCCCACTAACTTTAAATACTCTGTGTAGGACTTTGGGAATAATGAATGTCATTCCTCATTTGCCAATACACGATCCAAACGACACCGAATCATTGTCGCTTTGCCATTAACTTTTCGTCTTCTTTGCCATGACATTTTATTTTTCCTTGGCGTTTCTTATAAACTTAAAATTAAAAAATATATATATATATATATAATTACTCTTTTTTTTTGCTAAAATTTGGAGGATTGTAGACAACTTAGTGATTTATGTACAAAACATGAAATTATTTACTTTGAAAACACAAAAAAAAATCAACATATATTAGTATAAAATCAAGAAATTTTATGTGAATTATTTCAATGATATAAAACAAATTTTATGTAAAATTGTATTTAAATTCTTACAAATATTTTTTTTAGTATAAACAAGATGTTGATTCTTTATAATTTATCAGAGTAAATTTTGGTTAATTTGTGTGGTTTTATCTTTACAAAAATAGTTAAAGTTGGTGATTTTTGTCATAAAATGTTTTCAGGGGATCAAACTGGAAACTAAAGAGTTTATAATTCCAAAATATTTCTGATAAACGCCGTTAATTATGTTGACAAAAAAAACGCCATTGACCGGCTGAGTTTCAAAAAACGGCGTCGTTGTAGTAGACCGGCCAGATTCAGTTGAAAACAGAGGACCCAACCAAAGCTCTCCATGAGAAGATGGAAACTTATATCCCAAGACGATCATGTAAACAAGTTCTTAGCCTTATTATGTGACGGAAGATACCAAGCTGCGTTACATCTGCAGAAGGTTTATAGAAGCTTTCTAACCAGAAGAAGGCTAGCTGATTGTGCTGTACTCGTTGAGCAAAGATGGTAAAAATATTCTTATACCTTTTTTTTTGCGTGGCGGTGATGTTTGTGTAAAGACACATGTGCTCTTAATTTTTGTAGCTTAACACTAACAGATTGATCCTCGCCATCGCTATGGCCACGACCTTCAGTTCTATTATCATGCTTGGCTCCACTGTGACAGTAACCAACCCTTTTTCTATTGGGAGGTTTGCTATATCAATCAAAATGTTTTACGAGCTAACATCCAACTTTGTACGTGCAGGCTTGACATAGGATGATAGGGCAAGGAAAATTTTCGACAAAGATATCATTTTCAATTGTTTATTATTAAGAGATATTTTTAGTGTCATTCTTCTTATTTATGTAGCTTTGCTTTCTGTCAACATCATTTTCTGGCTGAACATTCTGTAATCATGACTTTTTTTGGCGCGTCGCTTGCGTTTTTTTTTTCAACGTGTTGATCTGAATAAATAGTTATTACAGTTTGGAGTCTCACTTACTGTGGGATAAATAAAAGAACATAAATTTTCTGTGAAGAAAAGCAACGTTACAGTCCTGTCTGATGATCTCTCTATCCAACCACAATGATTTTTTTATTGGATTTTGGACAGATTCTCTGGCTTCTCTGTACTTGTAGTAATGTGTTTACATCTTCTTCTTAAGGTGGTCAAGAAAATGTTACAAAAGCTTCTTTTGTGGTTTAGGTTTTGACGTTTTGTTACCATTACCCTTAAGCTTCATGAATCATGATCTACTGTCTGAAACTATAGGAATGACTAGTTTAGTACTGATAAAAGTGATCTTCTTTATACAAAAATATTCAAAACACATTCGTTCCTCGCGTAAATTTTACTGGCGCAATCGTTTCCCACAGTTATTGTCAGTATTGAAAGTTTTCTCCTAAAAAAATATTATATTGGTCAATTTAAATTCTTGAAAATTCTTATTTGAACAACTTTAAACAACTTTTATTGATTAGAACTGAATAGTCTACACGTAAAGTATATAAGGAATGGTCCAACACGATTTGTCTAAGACATCAATTTTATAGACACTACATGAAAAAGAAATAAAACTAGACCACTCCAGTGGAAGCACTTTGATTTGCTTCTAGGTCTTCCGGAATCTTGTCAGTCCATCTCTTCTCAAAATTCGAGATCTCGTTCGCAAAACCACTTTGATTAGCTTCTTGGTTTTCCGGTTTCTTCTCGAACAAGCCACCCNGCAAGACCACTTTGATTAGCTTCTTGGTCTTCCGGTTTCTTCTCGAACAAGACACCCCATCTCTTCTTGAACTGTAAAATCTCCATCACAATTGCAAAAGCTCCAATAGCACATATGATGGCGGTGTATGCGATCTTCCATCCACTTCCAGGTTGCAATATAACAAATCCCTTGTATATGTTGTACACGCTCAGCACAATTACCACGTATCCGACCGTGTGATGATACCAGTTCCAGTATGTTCTGTATTTGTGGTCTTTACCCGGTCTTGCTTTGAGCGCAAGTATTTGCAAGAGCCCTAAACCGAATATTAAAAATCCTATAACGGTATGAGCAGTGCTTCTCATCCCGGTATGATATGCCATGTAGATCGCTGTTCCAAGACCTCCAAGAAGACCGGCTATATATCCGGTGAGTTGACAGATGACGTGTACGTAGAACCATGTGGGATCTAATGTTTCGTAGGTCTTCATGTAACGTGCTGCCATAACTCCAATAGGCATGAGAATCCCCCAACTCACTGTGTTGATCAATCCATGTATTCGCTTGACCAACAACATGTTTCCATTAACTGATTTGGTTTCGGTGACTTGTCCGGAAAGTAAATCCAAAGTAGACATGGATTTGAGGTGATCTCCACTCATTGCGTGCATACCAAGTCTATCTCCTCCCTTCAACGGACCGTCTTGCCATAACTGATTCACAACGGTTGTGTTAGGAGGCAATACTAGAGTTGCAAATATCGTCATCTCTCCATTAACGTACTCGGCGGATACTTGCGACACACCAAAGCTGAGAGGAGACTCTTGAAGCATAGTAGCGTAGCTGTTGATGGAGGAAGTATAAGCACGCATGACTCCGGATGTTGAGTTACGGTAGGCCACGAGACATTGAGCGCCTAGCATGCCTTTCTTCGTCGGGTTTATGGCCCAAGCGATCCAACTAGAAGACTCGATATTAGCATGACGGTAAGCAACGTCAAGAACTCCGGTTTCTCGAGCATAGCTGAAGTGTAGGAAGGAGTCCAACACCGGAAGATCCTTGCAAGAACGATAATGTTTCCCGTTGTTGAAGACGTGAGATTCGCATCGAGGCGGAAGTCCTTGATCTGTTGTTGTTGTTGCTGTAGTTGAGAGCGGACACAACAAGAGCAGAGAGCACATAACGACCAGAACGGCTGAAGACAAAGACATGGTGTTGATGATTGCTTGGAACACGAAGGTTAATCTTCAGAAGGCAGAGTGAGTTGCACAAAGTAATAAGACGCTTTGTTTTTTCGAGTACGTAGAAAGCTTTGCCCTATTGCTTCATATATAGAGCTAGAGTTTCCATATTAATTGTTGTTGTAATTTTCCTTTTATCTTTGTTTCCATATTTATGATCCTCTAATCAGCGTTTTTGTGAATCAATATAAACCGTCTCCATATCATCTTATCCATATATTTGACGATTTCTTTTTTTTTTTGTTAAAAAGGAAAATATGCAGCAATTTTCAAATAAAATCTACCATTTAGAATGCCGGTATATTGCGATGCTATACAATATTTCTAAGAATGCACATTAATGTATATACTATATTGTTTATCTCATCCCATCCCATTATGATGACAATGAAAAACAAGATCAAATCATTATCTTATCTTTTTATTTGCAATCCATGATTACATAACATATTGACAGAAAAAAAAAAGACTACATAGCACATATAATGTAGTACGACATATCAAAATTACGTTTCAAAATTAACAAATAAATTTCTAGAGTATATTAACAACTCACAATCCTTGTCATAAGTAACGTAAAGTATTATGGCTTCATGCATGCTTATGAGTCACAAATAACTTATGACTCATAACTTGTTTTGGTTAATGTAAAGTATTATGGCTTCATGCATGCAGCATGCTTATATTTATTTGGTTTTAGGTTTTGCCGTACCTTGGAATTTCACTCGGTGTGTTTGTCTTCTACTCGTTACTCACAGTCTTACTCAAGGTATGAGCAGACATAACTAAAACCATATCAAGACTTTTCACTCTCTGACTCCGTGTCATGTAAGTTATGTAACATGTTTTGGAAATATGGTCTTCTCAGAAGAATGGTTCAGCAATGTTCACGCCTCTGGTGTGTCTGTGCGAGAAATTAGATCATTGCTTCCACCAAGAAGGAAATAACTTTTGTGTGGAGAAAAGTTAGTAATCTATAACAATTGGTAACCCTAAAGAAGAAATAAAAAAAAAAGTTTTATTTGATCTTCAGTTAGCTGTAAAAAACAAACAGAACATAAGACTTATTATAGAAGTTTACTTCGAATGTATCAACTTCTATTTATTCTTTTACATTATATTTTATTTAACTTACTAAGACAATGTAAGAAGCGGCATCTCCACACACAGCCCTAGTACGGTCACTTGAAAGCTCATCTTTATGTACATAAAACGTCAGAGCAAAGAACTCGTGTAAGCACCAAACATCCAGTGGCAAGACAGCTCCTGCTCTGTTAACTTTTTGCACTGGTGATTTTGATAACGGTTTTTTAACGGTATGCATCTTTCAAACTCTCGTCGTTAGACTTCAACTTCCTTCTACGTGAACGAGGGAAAAGTAGCTGGTGCATCTTCTTCTCTGCTGCCATTTCTGTTGTAGCCTGTAATAAAAAAACGATGAGAGACGCATAAGCATATCAATGTCCTTCTATAACTAGACTAGACAGTTGTATCTTTCTTCAATGCTTTGGGTCTTAGCATTCTCTCACCCTGGTTTTGAAAGGGAAACGGTGAGTTTGGACTTGTGCGCCTGCGAAAACTCTCACATCCATACCAAGGCTATCAACACTGATCAGGTTAGCTTCCTGCATATTAAGTAGCAAGATTGATATACAAAAAAGTGTATTCCAAACTTGTACATAAAAGAAACTTGGATACAATACCTCTGCATGAAGACCTTTCTTTTTGCAGAGAGCTTTAAGTGCAATGTCTGAACTAATCCCTCTGTTGTTGAAACGCTCTATGATTGCAGAAGTAGAGTGTACTAAGATATCTGGCTCGGCGTCTTGAAAATCTTGCAAGCTTATAGAAGACTGAAAACGTCAAAGAATCTTTGACATCAACGCACGGTCTGAGACCAAAGAAAGTAGATGGTTTGCAAAAACAAAACATACCTCTGTTCCATAGAGGGAGAGAAGCTCAATACCCACAATCTCTAACCTATATAGGCTTGAACTCATGTCGTTCTCGTCATGTCTGGAACTAGTGTTTTGATGATTGTCATCACCTGAAAACACACATAAAGATGTCAACAGAAAAGTTTACAAATACACATTTTAGCACATATGAGAAGATGAAAGGACCTTGAACCTCCCAGCTATAGTCATCTCTATCTTCCGAGAGAAACAATCTTCTTATATAGGATTCCTCGTCAAGGAAAGCAGGCCTGAGACATGCGAGAATGGATACACCATTAGATGGATAGTCCATTTTCCTGTCATAGTCCATGCTGATAGCCTGCATGATAAACATGTCATTCTGATTAGGTGTTTTCATCATATGCTATTGCAAACTGTAAGGCTATTCATCTATGTGTAAACCTTCGACATGTGTTTGGCAAAGTAGATAGGATGAACACCGTTGGAAGTGTCAGGCATTCCCCAATCGACAGGGATGTCACCAGCTTCGGAATCCATCATCTGCTCAGGTTTCAAATTAATTAAGACAAGGCACACTGGCATGTTCTTGCAACAACAAATTCAACCTACCTCGAAATAATGGTCATCAAAGATGATTTGGTCAAGGTTACCAATTTCCGAAATGTTATATTCCTCATGGAGCCGTGAGTTTTCGTAGCGTGGGACATCCATACCAAAAAATGCTTTCTACAAAAGTATATGATGAAAACTCAGATGAATAAGATGACGTTGTGCTTATTGCTTATGACAAACTTATCACTTTATCAGTTATGTACAGATACATTACATTCTACTTTATTATTGACACCCTTACCACTGGATTACTAGCTCCAGGATCTTCTAAGATGTTAACATCATCAGGAATGTCGAAGAAGATATCTAAATTAGTATAAATACAGAGCTGGTAAGAAAGTGATCGATACATATACTACATTAATACATGAAGCAGATAAATAATAGACTAACCTCCATAATCATCAATGACGTA